>OU898281.1:51736725-51776726 GCA_918026665.1 Diabrotica balteata
CATGTTGTTCTGTTTGAGAGTCCCAGACCTCTACACCATATAATAGCGTGTTAAATACATAGCCTCTCAGCATTCTTAATCGTAGAGGGATGCTCATATTTCTGTTGCAGAAGAATTTTCTGATCTTTATGAAGGTGGCCCTGGCAATTTCGATACGTCTTTTTATTTCACTGTTTTGGTCTCCAGTTTCGTTTATTAAACTCACTCTAACGATCAACTAATAACTGAAATTGGTTTAGAATACACAACGGCAACATGTTTTATGAAGTTATAGACAATTAATAAAACATCCGTGTATTAACCATAGAATTATGCTAGTTCTAAGTGTGTTGGAGGTACCATTTACATTCCACCTGGGTGACGCCGGGTTGATCTGCATCCGGAATCTACATTCGGAAAAGTATTATATAAGGTTCAAGGCGAAATCAATAACATTAACGGAACAAGCATAGACAACACACAGGTACGCTGATGATACCGTCCGAATACCAAGCAACCCACAAGAACTACAGAATATAATTAATGCGGTAGTTTGTTATATCGAAATATTCGGTTAACATCTAAACGTTTCCAAAATTAAAATTATTGTATTTTCAAGATACCAGCAAACGTACATTTATATTGCCAAGGGACAAGTAATAGAACCGGTAACTTCTATAAAATATTTGGACCAATAAATATAATCGACAGTGAAGCAGCAAAAAGCATAGATGCCTTTGAAATGTATATAAACAGACAGATGCTGAGAATTTAATGGATACAAAAAGTTACCATCGGTGAGATATTTTAATTACTATTTATAACTGGGAATAAGCCACAATTAAAGATAAAAATACGTTTATTGACGTTTCAATTTCCAATTCGGAAATCGTTCTCATAATACAAATAGTAAATTAAACAAATTTTGTTTTTTTTGTTACATAGTGAAAAAATTCTTCTAATAATTTTAATTTTATCTGACTCATTTATATTGATTTTATGTCTGAATTGTCAATATAAATGAGTCAGATAAAATTAATTTATTAGAAGAATTTTTTCACTATGTAACAAAAAAACAAAATTTGTTTAATTTACTATTTGTATTTTGAGAACGATTTCGAATTGGAAATTGAAACGTCAATAAACGTATTTTTATCTTTAATTGTGGCTTATTCCCAGTTATTAAATAGTAATTAATTTACAATGCCACAAGAAAATAGCTTCAGAACAATAGTGAGATATTTTGGGCGCATAAGTAAACAAAAAGAATTACTCAGCACAATCAAAAAGTGAAAAATAAAATACTTGGGTCATGTGTTGAGAGGTGATAGATATGAATTACTCGAAATCATATTGGAAAGTAAAGATCAGGGGCAAAAGATTAGTTGGAAGACGCTAGACTTGTGGCTGTAAGACCTGAGGAGATGGTTTTGACCGCTCATCTACAGAAATCTTTCGTGCATCAGTTTCCAAAACAACAATTGCCATTTGGATCGCCAACCTTTGAAAGGAAATGGCACAATCAGAAGAAGTAGAATAATGAATTAACAAATGAATTATTCACATATAATACAATAATAATACTCAAAGTGGTCAAATGAAGGCCTTAGAGTCAATCACAACGCAGCATCTCCACGGCAATGGACAGGCATTACGAAAAAGCTTTTCAGCAAACAGTATACTAAGGCAGTACATGTAACAGATCACCGCCACCAGTAAAGAAATATCATTAGTCAGACTATCCTAGCTACTGAAGCTCAATACTGAACCGAACCACTAACAACATCTGCCAAGACGTTTATGATTGTGATGATGATGAATACTTTATTAATACTTATATATTAAGTATTAATGTATATTTCGTATTACATATTAACTAAAACTAAGTAACTTTTAAAATAATAATATAAATACTATAAAAACGTGATTAAATGAGGATAGTTTTTAATTTCTTCTTATATCTTTTTCTTCGCCTTCTTTTGACAATATAACCTTGGTGCGTGTTTTTCTTGTCTGGCAATATTCTTCCATTCAGACCTCTCTTGTGTGCTTCCCCTCCATGGTCTTACATTCATAGACTAGTTCTGGGTCTTCCTTTTTGTCGTCTTCGTATCGGAATTTTGTCTTAGATGGAGAGTTGATCATAGAGATGGAGAGTAACACAGTTTGTAGTAGTAACTGAGTGAAAGGGACAAACTCGAAGTGCTAATTTGAGTAAAAAGCCTACTGGTGAAATGGTAGCCATCCATCAATAGAGAGGAGTAGTTAAAAAGCCAGTTTATATTGTCGACCACAAGAGGAAATTTTATAAACATATCTGTCCAAATAACATCTTACTCTGCAGCATTACAAAAATCAGTAAAACAGTATCGTAAAATAGCAATTGAGCTCCTCCTAGGGTCGTCTATGGGCAACGCCTTATATAACGATGCTTTTCGTGGCGTCCGTAAGTTCAGTGTATGAGATATAAACCTGCTTTTCGTGGCGTTTAACGTGTTTAAGCTCTAACAATGAAAATTCCATAGTGACTGGTCAATGAAAGTAATAAATGTTGATCTTTTGAGTATCGTAGAAAATTGCAAAAATCGCACATCTCTTATTTATCTAGCAGCTTTATAGAAACTGACTTCATTTGCGGCAAATTGCAAAGAATGGGATACAAAATCTTCATTCTTTACTTTAAAACTAATTTTTTATATTTATTGATAGGATACTCTGACCAAAGATAAGGAATTTTTACCATCGACTTAATGCAAAAGTCGGTAAGTCATTTAAAAAAATGATTTCGTGCGTGTAATTGACATTCAAAATCGCCGGTCACTTCAAGATTTGTTTCTAAAAGAACAGTTCTTTCTACAGAAAAGGGGCTAATAAACTTTTTTGTTCAAACATGATATTAGCAACATTATGTAGTTTTAAACATTTTTTTACGGCCTATAAATTTATGGTAAATTGATGTTTTTCGTTCCTCCGGGAATGAAATTTTATGTGGAATCCCTGGTGTAGGAGTGGCAAACTTTTTTGTATCATTTTGTGATCCCAAAATTATAATTATTAAAAAATTTCAGCTTATTCGTATGGTATTTAGAAGTTGGAGGCAGTTTCGTCTCTGCCCTAACTGAAGTAATAATAAGTATCGTAAGTTCATTTCAGTAAACAGAGGATAAAATCTATTAAAAAAATAATTAGAATAAAATTTAAAAAAATTCTTAAACAGCTTAAATAAAATCGAATGGTATATATATATTATATATATATATATATATATATAAATATATATATATATATATATATATATATATAATACAATAAACTTTTAATCAGTCTGTTTTTAATTCAAAATAAATATTATTTTTGCCAAAAAACAAAAAAAATTGAATTATAAAAAATTAATAAAAGTCCTCTGGTAAATGTATAAATATTTTTTACCTGTTACCGTTGTAACGATAATCTTTTGCCTATATCAGGGTAAGATCATGTGGGGTAAAGATAGGGCAAGCAAAATAAACGCTACTTGTGCGAACGGCACTCAGGGTTTGTTAGGAGAGCTGGGGTCGTGGATAAGTAAAAGATAAGGGGGTTGGATTGGGGCAACTACAAAAAAAAATGAAATAAAGAGTCATGAATTTCTTGGGACAAAAACAAACAAAAAGAAACAGGAAACACCTCTAGTAATTTAATATAGGTCGCCATTTCGGGGTGCCTAATTATAACCATTATAACAGCTAGTTGTAACTAGAGAAATAGTTATGAAACATAAAAAACATATCCTTTTCAAATGGAAACTAATAAAAGGGTTAGTTAAGAAAGAATAAAAAATATGTTAGGAAAACAAAATTTAACATTTATTGTGTCTTTCCACAAACAGTTATCAAAATAATGGCACAAATTTACATATAGATTAATAGTTACAGAGAACAAGAAGAACAAAAAAACTTACACGTGTCCTAGCCGTTTACAAACTCTGTTGCTAGAAAACTTACAAATTGCATGGGAGGTTAACTTTCTTTAAAAATAAAAACAAATAAATATCGAAAATAATTAAAACGACCTGTCATAAGTTAACAATAAATTTAAAAAAAAACTGAACACACAAGTTGACAGCTCAAATCAAAATCTAAAATTTACAATTTTTTAATTATTTAAAAATCCTTAAATTTTAATGAAAGCAATTATATTATTAGAAAAATGTCTACTTTACTTTAAATATTTACACAAAAGTTACCTGGACTGCACTGGGTTTTTACACTAGAATTCTGGAACTATAACTGGAACTAAACAAAACTGCTTAAGGAACAAAGCAGGAACAGTGAGATTGAAGAAGCACTTCAACTGGAAACAAAACTGGAACATCAGAATTGCTACAGGCGACACAAATCTCTTAAATACTTTTTTAACCTCCTTTGTAACAAGACATACTTTACAAATTACTTTTGACTGCTTCATTATCCATTAAAAAGGGGCCAAAAACAAAAAAACTACAAATTCGACGGATGAACTTGGATCATAACTGAGGCCGACAGCGACCCAAGTAAGGAATGACGAAATTATCTTAAAAAAATTCGTTCACATAACTTGAAATACACACGCTGAAATAAACAAAAACAACGAAAATTAAGACGTAGATTAATAATTTGAAAACACAGTACTTCGGGCGGCTTAATTCAAAAAAATTATAGACAGGAAAATACACAGCCACGAAATAAATAAACAACTCTAAAATGGTTTTTTATTACTGGGCGACGCTAAAAGGAATTGAAAGATTTCGGGTGTTTTAATTACGTACAAATAGGAAACTGAAATACATTATAAAATATTCTGCGATTTTTCAAAACACGTATGAGGGGATTTCAATATATTACATATATGAAGGGATTCCAATATATACCAAAGAAATCAATGAAATTGCAAACGCTACACTGTTATGAGTATTATGTTCAGACAGCTAAAATCTCCTATTCTCTGTTTGAAAGAAGTCTTGATTATGCTGGACTAAGGATGCTCAATCAACTTCCTTCTTCATCTTCTTCTTCTTGTAATGTAGACATGACTCCGTCTTTTATTATGCCTTCAGTAAGTTGTCGTTCCGTCGTTTTCGTGGGTCTGTACTTCTTAACGTCTACCGATTAGAAAACCGTCTCTTGCCGTGTTTTTACTATTCTATTTGTTATGATTCGGCTTATATGCTCGTTCCATTCTACTCTTCTAATTCTTACTTACTCCTTGACTTGTATCTATGTCAAATATCTGTACTTGTAGCTCTATCCCATAATATCTTATCATCAATTTTTCACCTCTGCGGTTCCTGTCATCCTTTTGTCCTCTATGTGTCAGGTCGTGTTTCTACCGCGTTATGTCATTATTGGTCTGATGTCTGTTTTGTAAATTCTGCCTTTCATTTATTTCGCGATATTTTTTTTCTCCGTATTATAACTTATATAATTTATCTTCTTATAATTAGGTTAATAAACTCCATCATTTTTTCTATTATATAACCTTCGAGCTATAATTTATATCTTATTTAATTTGCTTTTAAGATGTTAAAGTTTCTGGTGGTTGTATTGAATTGTTACAGCATCCGTTGTAAATCATCTTCTCTTTGAGGAAAGATTATTTTAAGTTGTTTTTCTCCCATTTGGTATTCTTTTTTTCAGCTCTTACATTTTTATTTCATACATATTTCATCCATAATCAGGTTAAACAATAGAAGACTCAGAGAATCTCCCTGTCTTATCCTTAATAAATGAATAACGTCCCTTTCTACTTAAGGTCCACGATTATATTGATATGCCAATTTGATGTGTTCTAATAAATAAAATCATTAGAATCAACTTTCATAGGGTGTTCGAAATTGTGACAATTCCTACATACATATTATAGGTACATTTTTTGACAACTACAAAACATCAGCTATTAAACTCCATTGCCTTTTTGGTAGGAACATTTGCCGTGACGTGGGATTCGTTTTTAATATGAAAGTTTAAATTCAGCGTTTTTTGGGCATTTTCAACTACCCCATATTTGTAGAAAAAACTTAAAATCGGTAATTCCATAGCGACTAGTTAACGGAAGTACTTAACAAATTTTACTAATCTCATAACAATCGTAAGAAAAAAGTAAACATGGTACAAAGTTTATTTATTTAACGGCTTTATAGAAACTGACTTCATTGGCAGCAAAATCCAAAAATTGTATACAAAAGCTATGCTTTTCGCAAGGTAAAGCGCATTTTTGATTTTTGTAGATAGGAAACTCTGATCAAAAGGCATCGAATCTTTACCATTAAGTTGATTTAAAATTTATTTAACAAGATGATTTCGCTCGCGTAACGGACATTCAAAATATCCGGTCGCTTCAAGCGTTGTATGTGACAGAACGGTTCATTCAAAAAAAGAAGTACTAATAAACATTTTTGTTTATAATTATCGCAGTTATATTTTTTGTTTGAAACACATTTTACGACGTACAGACTTTTAGTAAACCGATTATTTCCGTTTTCCCCTACGAGGTGGAGTTTTAATTGGAAGCCCAGGGGTAGAATTGGCAAACTTTATTTTATCTTTTTCAGTGTCCAAAATTAATATTTTCAGCAAAATATAACTTGTTCGTCCCGTTTTTAGAGATCCAATCTTAGACGACTCGACTATTATTTGGACAAACAAAAGAATGATAATAAAATTATAAATTTTCCAAAATTTTGTAAAATTGTTGCATTTTTTTTGTAATTAGACGTATAAAATATGAAGTCTAATATTTATAAATTCACAAGAATAGCTTTATTCTGATTACAATGCAATAATTGCCAAGTCGACCAATTTTCTCGAACGAAACGCAATCTGATAGCATGATTCAATAACGAAGGTAAGTAATATAACCCTTTCTTTAATGCCATTAAAAATATACACAACTAGTGT
The DNA here is from genome assembly GCA_918026665.1 of Diabrotica balteata. NCBI lineage: Eukaryota > Metazoa > Arthropoda > Insecta > Coleoptera > Chrysomelidae > Diabrotica > Diabrotica balteata. Next base: position 51,743,619 of record OU898281.1, read on the forward strand.
TTCAAATTACTTTTGTTACCACAAATGACCTTAATGTATGAATAGATACATTTTTTTATTGTTGTTCGTCATTCAAAACGATTTTTTCTCAGAAGGCAGGCAGTATTTCTTTAGTACAGTCACATTAGGTACATTTATTAAAAGTTTTTAACTTAAATGTCTTGATAAATTCATCTCTTTCAATTTTTATTGTTCATCCTTGAACTTAAATCCTTTTCCTGCAATAAATGTCATCTTGTACTGCCGTGCTAAGTACAAAAGTGGTATCTACAAGTGAGGTTAAAATAAGAAATTGAGGTTTAAAGTTTAACAACTTGCATTAGTTGACCTTATAACTTGTTAACATGTTCTGTGTATTTTTACTGCTTTGTAAATATTTAATTTAATTTAGAAGAGTGCATTTTTTGTTAAATTATCCTTCAATCATTAATTACTGCAGATACTACAACATTTATTTTATATGATATACCCGATGCTAAGTAGTTTTTGCCGTAAGTACATTTTACTATAGAGGATTAGAGGATTAGAGGGTATGTGCTCAGATACCACTAAATGAGTCTAGTACAGTGGTTCTCAACCGGTGTTCCGCGAAACACTAGTGTTCCGCGAATTCCTTCCAAGTGTTCCGCGAAATACTCGCTAATCCTACATACCATTTTGCTAAATTATTCTTTTCAAATAAATATTTTCAAATTTTAAATTAGCCACTTACGTACATTTTAATTTAATAAAATTCTGCAGCGTAAATGTTGTTGTGTTGATGTGTTTAATAAAATTGCACAAACGTAATACGTGAAAATCGCTGTGTCAGTTTTTTATGATAACGTTTACGTACGGCTTATCTATCAAAGGTAAGTAATTGCATATTTTATACAAAATGTGAAGCATTCATCCGCATTATTTTGTTTTAGAGACAAATAAATTAAAATGGATAAGTTCCTCAAACTTAAAAGAAAAACTACTGTGGAACAAATCATAATTAATGATGATGAAGCGGAGATACTGGACTTTACGAGGTGGGGTTGATGACAAATCGAAGCCCAACAAAAAAATGTTGAACCGGCAATATTTGGGATGAATGTTTGGATTATAGCTTTATTTGGACTGGGGAAGAAGACTGTCCAATTCCCAAGTGTATTGTTTGTGGACAGACACTCGCTAATAGCGCAATGGCTCAGGCTATTTTAAAACGCCATTTTACTACCAAACACGCTAGTGTAGCTTCAAAAAATAAAGATTATTTCAAGCGACTTTGGAGACACAAGCTAAACAAGCGAAACAATTTGAAAGGTCGCTAACAATTTCCGACAAAGCACAAATAGCTTCATATAAGGTCGCCGAATTAGTTGCTTTGAAACAGAAACCACACACTGTTGCAGATCTCTTATATTACCAGCATGTTGTGAGATGGTCAAAATTATGTTTGGCAACGATGCACAAAACGAAATACGGAAAATTACTATGTCGGATGATACAATAAGAAGGAGGATTGTTGATTTATCTGCAGATTTTGAGGAAAAAGTTACAAATAAACTTTACAAAAAAACTTCGCATAGCAGGTGGACGAATCCACTGATATTAGTGCCAAAGCTCATTTATTAGGATTTATTCGATTTGTCGACGAAGGTGAAATTAGTCAATCAGTTTTTATGCTGCAGAGAACTTACAGCACGTACAACAGGTCAGGATGTATTTGATTCCATAACGTCATATTTAGAGAAAAAATATATATCATGGGACTTTTGCGTAGGAATTTGTACGGTTGGTGCCCCTTCCATGGTAGGCTCCATAAAAGGTTTTTGTACCCTTGCAAAAGCGAAATGAAAATATCATATCTACGCACTGTTTCTTGCATAGAGAATCTCTAATTTCAAAAACGCTACCAGCTACTTTGAATCTGTATTAGACCAAGTGGTTAATGTCGTGAATTACATCAAATCAAGACCACTAAAAACCCGTCTTTTTAAACAACTCTGCATCTCAATGGAATCAAAGTATAGAATGTTTGTTGCTGCACACCGAAGTTAGATGGTTGTCAAGGGGCAAAGTATTATGTCGAATTTATGACTTAGAACGAAGCTGTTAACTTTTTTCCAAGAAGAAGGTAATGACACATTTATCACATATTTTGAAAATGATGCATGGTGCACTAAAGTGCATATTTGGCCGATATTTTTAATTATTTAAATGGCGTTAACTCAAGTATGCAAGGCAAAAATGAAAATATTTTAACATCCACGGACATTCCAGAAAAAATTGTCATTTTGGAAGAAGCGCATTTTAGAGACAAATAAAATGGGTATGTTTCCACTGCTTCAGAATGAAGGTGATGAAGATAAAGAACAAGAAATCAAGCATATAGTTACAGAACACTTATCACTATTAGAGGCGATAATTGCCAGGTATTTTCCATCTCTGAACGTAGAAAAATATGACTGGATAAGAAGTCCTTTTAGCACAAGTAATACAGCCAATTTCCAGTTTTCTCTGAACCAAGAAGAAGAATTTATTTCGTTGTCATCTGATCGTACTCTGAAAATTAAGTTTTCAGAAGTGAATGTTCAGGAATTTTGGATCTTGGTCCAAGAGGAATATCCACATTCTTGTAAAAAAAGCGATTAGTATTTTAATACAGTTTTCAACGTCCTATTTATGTGAATTTGGGTTCTCATCTTTAACAAACATTTAAAAATAAGAAACGGGAAAGGCTGCTAAACTTAGAACAAGAAATGAGAGTAGCTCTTTCCCACATCAGGCCTGATATGTGAGCAATTTGCAAACGACACCAAGCACAAGTGTCTCACTAATTTGAAGTATTTACTCATATGATGTATTTTGAGAATTACGCTTTTGTTAATTTTAAAAATGTTTTTTGTTTTTCATATTTTAAGTAAAATTTTACAAATTTGAGTACGTATGATAAAGTTTATTACAGAATTTATGTGCTAATCCTAATTTGTTTATCAATATATGCATGTTTATTGCTTTGGTGTTCCGCAATTTTTTTCGGTAATTAAAAGTGTTTCCGTCGCCACAAAAAGGTTGAGAACCACTGGTCTAGTATAACGCGCTTATAAGTAAAAATCCTTAGTATTTGGCTAGACAGAAATGATAATAATAAAACAAAAATACAGTGTTGTTGTTTATTAACAATGAATCAGACTTAAATAAAAAAATGTGCTAAGATACACTATTACTACAACAGGAACAGAAAATAAAACACAATCATAAAAATAGAAAATAAATGGAAATGATATAATTAATCATTATTAATATCATTTACTGACAGTTGGTTTCAAAATGTAAACGAACTTTGTCAGTACGATTCCTTTATCTAAATCCAGAAGATTTTTTATTATGTTATTTTTTCTTGAGGCGGTAACACCCACTGGGTGTTCGTTAGTTTTGTGACAATGTCATACCAGTTTTAAATACTATATTATTAAGAAAGTTGAGTTCTTCCCATGTAGAATTATAATCTTTCTTGTAGTAAAAAACTGTATTTTTCTTTCTAACTTGCAACTGGACAATATTTCGTAAATAGGGCAGATTATCGTCATCAGCTGTCTCCTAGCTAGTAATAGCAGTTGTCGTTCCAGCTGGACCACTCTTTGTTGATGTTGAAGTTGATTTATAGGCCGCTTTTTTTCCCGCTACCTCTTTTTTTTAGCATAGTCTTTCCATTCAAAAAAATTAACTTGGATTCATTTGTACAACATTTGCTTTCGTTGATGCGAACTTGACCGCATTTTTGAAGTCCTGAAAATCATAGACTTTCTTTTTTGTGTGCAGAGCTTTTTCGACCTGGTGATGGAATGAGTCACCAAAACATGAATTATATGTTATATATGTACTTGTGAAAGTATTTTGAGCCAGGCTCAAAATACTTCACGTCAATGGTATCAGCATCAGTGTACTCTGAATTAAGTTTATAAGAATTTGTTTGATGGGGTATTAAACCAATATTATTTTATAAGTAATAGGTTTAAATCGATAAAGGAGAAAATTAAACCATTTTTAGGTTTCATATTATGTTGTAGGTATATTATGTGTCAAAAAACCGCCACTTCAGTTTATTAACTTTTTCTTTATTTTATTAAATTTTGTCAAACGCCAGTTAAGTGATATATTTATCTCTTATAATATTTTTAACAGTATCATTCTATTACCGCTTTCAATAATATAAAAACTCGTCTAACTACTTATTTTGGAGCATTCCTGACAATCTCCTTAAAAAATGCTGCTAAAATCCCGGTCTAAAAGGGTACTTTATGGAAGTAGTTTTTACCAATATAAGTATAAACTCACAAATCCTATGATTTTCTGTTCTGCAGTAAGATGTAAAACATCACTTTTATTCGTCGAGATAGGCCCCTTTTTTGGATAAGTAACATTACAACTTAATTTTTGTACTTCGTTTCTCGTACGTGTACTCGTTTCTTCATCTTTCTAATTTTTGTATTTTATCGTTTCATTAGAGTTCTAATATAAGGCGAATTTCTCTTATTTTAATGTGGACTGCCAAATTTTTCTTATTTCAGTATGTATTATGCTTCCCTTATTTCCAATGTGGGGGTTTGTTATCCCAATTTAAATGTGAACCACCAAGACTCCCAATCCCAAGTTTTACTTCGATAAACCGATTACCAGAGAACCTGTCAAAGTTAGTCATATCATGCATGACTTCTAGATCACAGACCGCCAATACTTATTTAAAACAATCAAGTGATTCCAAAAACATAAACACAGAAATGTATCACTGGCACATCGTTTCAGAAACCAGAAAAGGGGTATCACAAACCAAGGTATAACCTGTGCACCATTTTCCTTTCAGACGTTGTGAAAAACATCACTTTGGCAATGATACTAAATATTATGAACATTACAGTAGTATTTTTTAAAGACTGTTTTTTTAAAGCATCGTATTATGCTAATATCACATAGTAGGTAAATAAAATTGCCTCATAGTAAAATAAAAGGGGAGTTTTTTCTGTCGAGCACAGTGAAATTGGAGATCTATAAGATTTCTTTACAGTGGCCCAATCGTCAGAAAAGATAAAATTCGTAATAAAAAACCATCACCATTTTACCCATACTTAATTTTTATTGTGAATGTAGCTTCGTGTATTTCTCATTTCTATAATACAAAATAAAATCCAATTTTCGTATAAACTTTTCCTGTACTATACTCCTAATGACGGTCTTTACTTTTGTCGGTAAACATAACAAATGAATTCAACATTTTTATAATATGTCCGATTAGTCAAAGTCTACATTAGACAATTGCCGTATAGCAGAACTAAACAAATGTGAGTTGGAATTTTAATACTATTGTATTTATTGTAGCTCCACAGCTTTCAACATAAATTAGAGAGGACAACAAAAAGAAAATAACATAAGAAATTTAACAAGAGATTCTATTATTGTACTGGAATATTTACTATATATACTAAATATGATATTTTTAAAGAATTTATTATTAAGGTAATTCAAAAAAATTCGTTAAAATATTCTGTGAAAATATTATACAGTGCTTTTCAGACAAAAAGTATCCACCTTAAATAACTTTTGACCTCTAATTTTTGGAAAAAACGCAAAAAACACTTTAATTAATATCTGAAGGGGGAGGCATAATATCATATTTAAGGTTGGTGGAAAATGCTTGGGACATGTGATGAGAGGGCAAAAATACGCATTATTACAACTTATTATGCAGGGCAAAATCCGAGAAAGCGAAATGTGGGAAGACGAAGAATATCCTGGCTTAAGAACTTAAGGGAATGGTTTGAATGCAGTAGTGCAGAACTTTTTAGAGCTGTAGTCAACAGAGTCCGCATAGCCATGATGATTTCCAACCTTCGATAGAAGATGGAACTTAAAGAAGAAGGAAAATGCACCCTCTCACCTCCTGTATCAACCCTTTATTTTTTTTTAATTACTTCCTCCTTTTTTATTTTATATTTGGATTTCCTTTTTGTACTGATTTCAGAAATGTATAATACATGATATTTGAAGTGATTAGTTTATGAGAAAAGTAAATACAAAAGCAAGAAAATTGGATTGAAAAAAAATTATTGTTTAACAATTTTATTACACACATTTAGAACAAACATTTCACTACTAAAAATTTTTACAATAATTGTTCAAAATGACTGCCCTTCACTTCCATACAATAGTACAATCTATTTTGAAATTCTTCTCTGACATTGCTTAACACGTCTGCATTAAATTGTCGACATTCATCCTCTATTCTTTGTTGTAAATCATCTATATATTCTGGTTGAGTAGCATAATTCTTGTTTTTAAATACTCCCATAAGATGAAGTCTAGGGGAGTTCAATCTGGTGACCTAGGTGGCCAATCGATTATCTGTCGTCTTTTACCGATCCAAGGACCGGGAAACCTTTCGTTTTAAAAATTATCGCACAGGTAAAGCAAAGTGTGGAGACGTTCCATCATGCTGAAATACAACCAAATCATCGGAAGGTTATCATCATTGGCTACTATTGTTCTAACGATCAACCACTTGCCTATATAATTCAAGATACGATGCACCATTTAAGTTTCCAGTGATAAAGAAGGGTCGATAATGTGATTACGTAGGATACCACACCATACGTTTAACCTTTGAGGATGCTGTGTGTGAAATTCGCGTACAATATGTGGATCACTCTCAGCCCAGTATCGGCAATTATATCTGTTCACCAAACCGTTTAATGAGAATGAGCATTCATCCGAGAAGCAACTATTGTTTAACAATTGTGGATTGTTAATGATGCATTTTATCATTAATTCGCAACATTCGGGACGACGATCAAAATCTTCTTCATTTAACTCTTGTACTAATTTAATTTTTATATGGATAAAAACTTAAATTTATGGAAGACTCGGAAGGCTGTGAAGATGAAACACCGATTGCTTGCTTATTGTTGACAGTGACTGTGATTGTTAAGAGTCTAAGTTAACTTGCCCTATAAAACAGCTACTTGGATTGCTTTTTTATTTACAAGTTCCTGTCGGTTATGTTTTTTATTTGCAAACTGATCCTGTTGATCTAATTTTTTCTGCATCAGTTCAATCACACACTTATGAGTTGCATGTCTATTGTGGTGTGTTTCATTAAAAATTCTAGCAGCAGCTCTTGCACAATTATTATTTTTGTAGTATAAACCTACAATTTCGATTCTTTCTTGCAAAGTGTACACCATTTCAGCGATCAAATTGCACACGTATTAAAATAAGCTGTTACTTACAAGTTATAAACAAATTGTCGCTATTAACCGATTAAAACAAATGCAAAAATGATATCAGAAACTTTGATAAAACTTGAATAAAAAGTGAATTTTTTTGTTTCTTGGTTTTTAAAGGCACTACAAATAGTACGATTAAATATTTAAATAGTTTAAATTATGCTACAACCTATTTTGTTAGAGTCAATTAAGGTGAGGGAGATACTGTCTTGTTAACAGGAAAATTGTCTATCTGATAAATTAATCACTCAAGCCAAGGGTATTATACATTTTTGAAATCAGAACAAAAAGGAGGAATCCAAATAATAAAACAAAAAGGGGAAAGGTAATTTAAAAAAAAATAAAGGGTTGATACAGGGGGTGAGAGGGTGCATTTTCCAGCAACCTTTAATATGATATTATGTCTCCCCCTTCAGATATTAATTGACGTCTTTTTGCGTTTTTTCAAAAATTAGAGGTTTAAAAGTTATTTAAGGTGGATAGTTTTATCTGAAAAGCACTGTATTATATATAAAATATTGTATTAGTCACGAATACAAAAAAAGAGTACAAAGAATCCGTTGTCAAACTATAAAATAAAACAAACATATAAATAGGTCTTTTAACTGAGTCACTTCGCAAAAATTTATCTTGGTCATTTTACGTAAACGTCTACTTTCTGCTCCATATGTTAACGTTTTCTTAAACGTGTGAGAACATACTTAAATACAACGTTGCCTGGAGTAATTTTCTTTCGTTGCTTGGAGTAATTGCGTTAAATCTGAATTATGTAGTTGATTTGTAAAATGCGATTATCTCGAAAACTGTTAAGTTTTGAAGTTATTAATAAGTATACCGTTTTTTTTTTGTTAAAATAATGTATTTTTAATATTTTTTATCACAAAACAACAGTAACTTAAAGAGCAAAAAAGTTAAGTGCAAATGTATGCTACTTATGTGGCATATGTGGCTATCAGCTACATTAACATAAAATTAATAGCGAAAATTAAAATTTTAAATTTCCACTGGATCTGCACCCTGTATCTTTCTTAATATCAACATTTTATTAAAGCAATTTGGCTTAAATCGTAATATTTTAAAGTGTTAGAATCTACGGTTTCTTTTTGTACAATTACTTAATAGAAGTTGAGAAATGTTGACTTGGTGAGCTCGTTTTAGGTTTACTAGCTGCCATAGTTTCACTGTCGCTTTAATTTTTTAATGTAGATACCGATAAATCCTACTTATTTTGCTACGTACTGATCACTTTTTCTTTGACGAACTGTATGAACTTATGTCACTGAATATAGTCTTTCACATTATTATAGCAAGGTCGGTATTGGTAGCTTCTCTTGCTTGGTGGTCTGCTTTTTCATTATCTTGTATTCCAATGTGAGCTGGAACCCACATAAATATAATCTTTGATAATGACGGAGGAAGAATGGTTTGTACTTTGAATATGCATGGGTGCTTGTAATATTGTATATTATCTGCTGTGTATATAGAAGCGGCTGACATAAATTTAAATTGGAGAGCGGAATCTGGAGTGATAAATGCTGCTCCTACGCCGTTTGCAGATTTGGAGGCGTTTGTATAAATGCAAAAACTTTCCCCGCAAGTCTCGAGTTCCTTTAAAAATGAATGTTGGATTACATTGGCTCTGAGGTCTCTGATTTGTGATATTGTATTAGTGTCGTAATGATTTCGGGAATCATGATTAACTTAGGAGGGGGGGTTTTTACATTTGAAGGAAATAGGTCAGGAATTTGGAGTTGCAGATCTTTTAAATTTTTTCCAACTCTTTCATAAAATGGTGAATCGACTTCACTTTTTTTATAAGTTTCTAGGTCCGTAAATTTATTTCGAAACACTGGGTGTAATTTGTTACTGGCGACTCAAGATGCATACAAGTGGCATAAATACTTCCTTCGTAGGGTAAGAGGGGGTTCTCCTGTTAGGTATTAAAGATTCTAAACTGGTGTGGTTATAAATGCACCTGTGGTAATGCGAAGTGCTCTGTTTTAAATGATTTCAACTTGCTTTGTAACATCTTTATTACCAGAGGTATATACAATAGCATCATAGCCCATAGTCTATTTTTGATATAACGAGTGACATAAAATATTTAATAATGTAGTTTTGTCAGTTCTCCATTTTTTATTTGATAATGTTTTCATTACATTTAATCCATTTTTGGTAAGACTTTTTAATTTCTGAAATATGTTGTTTCCATGTTAGTTTTTGATCGAATACCATTCCAAATAAAATAATTTTATCCGAGAATATAAGCGTCTCGTCATACAGTTTTAAACGTGTTCTTTGATGTTAGAAACACAATATTTAACAGTATAGAATTTACGCCATATCAGTATTGCATTTTGTACATTTTGTACCATGACCTTCCGTAAAGTTCGATATGTGGGATCTGAGCTTTTTTCTTACTATTATCGGCTCACAATTTGTCGATAGCTCACTACAAGTTTAATCCTAATTAGAGAACTGAAATACAGAGAGGATAGGCTAATACGATATAATAGTAAAAAACCAACGTGAAAACTGACGGTTTAAGATGTTTTCGACTAAGCCCCCTTGTATATGAGGGAATACAATACAGCGGCCAATCTTATAATCTGATTACGAAGGTATTTTGGTTACAGATGACCGACCAGTGTCGTAGAGTATATGATTGAAACATTTATTTGAACTAAATAAATATATTTTTTAAATTGTATTTTTGTTTTAATAAAACTTCTTTATTTTATTCAAAAAGTAAAAGTTTCTTGCTATTTGTAAAAAATAGATTTATTTAATAGGGGGAAAGGCGCCAAATGTCGCTGGAAAATTTTCAATGTGTTTTAGATGTATCCATTATTTTCGAATCCGGAGAAAAACTAATAAATATCTTTTGAAAAATTTAAACGCAGAATGAAAGATTACATTATGACTGAGGGCAGAAAGTCTCTGAAAACCTCTACAATGTTTATTTTAATATGTTATGTAACAGGGGTGAAAGTAAAAGAGAAAATATAGTTAATATTTTTAATTGAAAATATTGCATGCAAAAGAAACTTTTTATTTATTCTAATAAATATTTCATTCTGCCTTTAAATTTTTCAAAAATGCTTTTCAGTTCTTCTCAGGATTTGAAAAAAAAAATGGATTCATTTAAAACACATTGACACATTTTGACAGGCGACATTTTGCGCCTTTCCCCTTTAATACCTTACGATTACAACTACTATTACTTACCCTATATAATTACGATTAGAAAACTATTCAAATTCAAAATAAATAGGATCTAACTTCGGAATCCGAGTCGTCTTGAGGGTTAATAATTAGCGGTTGTGTCTCTACGGTCGCATCAATTATGTTACCAAGATCCCACATTTTTTGTTTTTTCTATTACATGTCTTACTGCATCTTTCCAGTTTTGTTCTGTAATATGTTGTAAAGACTCGTATAACACGATTCACGTACAGCTTGTATTTTATATGACGTATTTTTTCTAGCCACATAACTTTTATTTGTGCCCAAATGAGTTCAATTGGATTTATTTCGCAGTGAAAGTCTAAGGACTGTGATGTTTCGCCTTTCCGCCATTTTGTCAACTACGTATTTCTTGAACTTAGATTTGTGTTGCCGGGCAATTTTTAAAAGTTCTGCTTTTACCATTCCATCTTCGTAAGGCAGATACTTATTCCGCAGCCAGTTCAAGAATATCCTGTTTCTTCCACGCAGTCGTTGGAAGACTTTCTACTAGTCGTGAATGATAAGGTGCATTATCTAATACTCTAATTCTTCGAAAACATCACCTGTCATCTCCTCATGATAGTCTTTTGTACTTTTGGACTGAAATTCCAACAAACCATGCTTAAAAAATCCTTCATGCCAATGTGAAAAATTATTAATCTACTGCCTTTACCAGAAGGTGGGGAGATACCAGTAGACCAACCTTCCATAAAGGCTTGCCTGGAGCTTAATATATTTTTATCTGACCAAATTTTTTTTAGAGTATGACCTGAGTTTACCACGAATCTCTCCTAGTCAATCAAAAGTGATTTTCAGTCTGATTTCTCCCACTGGAAATTTAATTCTTTTAAAACTTGCCACAATTTAGATCGTCCGATATGAGGCAAATCCGAGTCGTCTCTAACTTCTTGAAAAATTTTGTTTAGGCTTGGTATTTCTTTTTTGAAAAAAACAACCCACGAATTTTCCTTCGAATACCATTTTCGGCAAATTCATCAATTTCAATAGGCTTTTTCTCTCTCTTTAAGTGTTCGTTTGTGTTAGCTATACCGTGTTTTTTCTTTCTGATAGGAACTCCCCTACGCCAGTCTGTTGGCACAACTTTCGACTATGTTGCGAACAGCTCAACCTCAACACATGTCATTGCTGCCTCCCATTCTCGCTGTGTCCTCGGTACTTAAACCCGGACAAGATTCCTGGGGTACCAACATACCTCGTTATGGAATAAAAAGTGTTTTTATTGTATGATAATATTAAGAATTTATGGTGTAACATGATAGTTGTACTAGATACTATAAAAGTAAAGAAAATATATTTAGTTATCTTGGATTGATGATTATAAATTATTAAAATCAGTTGTTTTTTAAACACTTACCCATAACAGGTTATGAAAGAAAAAACGTATAAAAATATATAACTTTGGATAATACAGGAAAATAACAAATAAGAAGTTTTTAAGGAGCATACCATTTTCGGCAAATTCATCAATTTCAATAGGCTTTTTCTCTCTCTTTAAGTGTTCGTTTGTGTTAGCTATACCGTGTTTTTTCTTTCTGATAGGAACTCCCCTACGCCAGTCATGTTGGCACAACTTTCGACTATGTTGCGAACAGTGTTTGTGGGATTCAGAGAAACCAGAGCATCATGAACATTTAGAACAATAGTCTTTTCTCTTGGTAAATACACAGACTAACTGACTGTACCGCAACAGTACCGGTGTAAAACTTGATGATGTTGGTAATGAAGCCATCACAAACAATCCAACAAAACGAGTACGAGCGAAAGGAATGTTCGTAGGTATATGGAATATAAAAACACTCACGCACTACATATAATTCGCAAAAGAAATATTCGAGACGCTAATTACTGCCGTAGACGCGGAAACACCGACGAGCTGCAAATTACATGCGATCAAAAACGTACCAAACAAAAAAATTCTTTTCTTTCGTAGTAACTTCACCCTTTCAAGTTTGGTTTCGAATATAAACTGAACAGATGAGGCACGTGGACAATGCCGGCATCTTTATACACATTATATTATTAAAAATCTGGGGAATTCCATCCTAATTATCTTGCAACTAATAGTACCTTCGGATATGAATTCCAGGTTTTCTAGTAAAGTGATTAAACTCTAAGATTAGTATTGAAATATCCAAAGAGATAAGATATTCTTATTTACAAAATTGTTAATGGTTAAATTCTTATTTTTATTAGTATAATATAATAATCAACATTAGCCGTAAAGTTTTAATTGTTTTTTGCTAAATATATTAGTATTAAAACAGTATTAATATTAATATTAATTTAAATGAATAAAAACCTCAGAAACGCCTATGATGATACAAATTTTACAACCGTTTTATGACTTTGAGGCATATTTCGTACTATCAACAATTTGTGAATGGAGTATAGGTAGTAGTTAAAATCTTTATTAGCTAATTTATATATCCTTACATTCAGTCTAGTCAAGTCTTTTAGACAATTCAAAGGATATAATACAGCTTTAAGAATGTATTTTGTGAGGAAAATATGTTCTTACTACCATAATTCTCAACGATGTTGTGAGTTCAATCACACATAATAAACAATTTTCGTTACTGGCCATATTATGTGGTATATTCTCGCTAATTGGCGGTAGGTAATCTTTTGACTAAACTTGTTGAAATTCTTTATAATAATGCTTTTGTAGTTCTTCTGATATTGCCTATAAGTGATTTTCAGTTTCTTACAGAATATGTAATTATCCTCCTTTTTTTTTATCTAACAGCGGAGCGTCAAAAAGAACAGGCGCTTAAAAAATAGAACGACAGACAGTAACCTCTTCTTATTGCCCACGAAATTTTACAATGTCCAAATTAAAATATTAGGGCTACTTTAGAAAAAAAAAGAAAATTTATTGGATATATATTTCACATTATTTTACAATATTAACAATTTTGCCTACGAAATTTTACAATGTCCAAATTAAAATATTAGGGCTACTTTAGGAAAAAAAAAGAAAATTTATTGGATATATTTCACATCATTTTACAATATTAAGAATTTTCATATTTATTTAATTAAAAATAAATAAACTGCATAAAGTGCAAGTATGATATTTTCTTATTTATTCAGTAGTGAAGAATTTACTATGGGCTATAAATACCTCGGCGCCTTTATGAAATATCTCTCTTTGATGGGCAAAGAATACGATTATGGAAATTGATCCATGCCGCAACTGAAGAATTGATCGTAAAAATGAGGAAACAAGAAAGTTAAAGCAACGAGATGAAGAATAGGCATCATTAGCATGAAAGACAAGCGGCAATACAGAGGCGAAGAGCCGCTGAGCACTGGCCTGCAGATGTCACACTCTCAACCTCAACACATGTCATTGCTGCCTCCCATTCTCGCTGTGTCCTCGGTACTTAAACCCGGACAAGATTCCTGGGGTACCAACATACCTCGTTATGGAATAAAAAGTGTTTTTATTGTATGATAATATTAAGAATTTATGGTGTAACATGATAGTTGTACTAGATACTATAAAAGTAAAGAAAATATATTTAGTTATCTTGGATTGATGATTATAAATTATTAAAATCAGTTGTTTTTTAAACACTTACCCCATAACAGGTTATGAAAGAAAAACGTATAAAAATATATAACTTTGGATAAACTGGAAAATAACAAATAAGAAGTTTTTAAGGAGCATGTGGGTAAAACAGATTTTAGATTTTAAATTTCAAAAAGGTCTCGCAAACATTCGCGAGATCATTTGTGTGTACATAAAACATCATTTGAGATCATTTGTGTGTACTTTAAGTCAATGGTTTAGTGTAAAAAATTTAGAATTTTAAGACGATCTATTTAAGGTATTTATGAAATTGGCAAACAAATACTCTGTAATTGCAGATAGTATGTTCGGCTTTTTTCTTTACATTTTTGCAGAATCTGCATGACACCGTGTTCACTCTGCCCATTTACTGTTATTAAAGTTATTCATATTTGTTATAAAAAATTTGATATGTAAATATTCAGTCGTCTTCATTATCATTATTATCATCATCATCATTATCATCATCAACATTATCATCAACCTGTATGGGTCCACTGCTAGACATAGCTCTCCTCAACACGTTCCATCTGTCTCTTTCTTGTGTAGCTTGCATCCTGTTACTGGTAACATGCTTTAGGTCGTCCTTCTGGTTGGTGGGCGCCCTCCGCTCCATAGTACTCCTTGTCTTGGTCTACTCTCGATAATACGTTTTGTCCATGGGTTGTCTGGTAGTTTAGCGATGAGTCCTGTCCAACTTCATTTTTTGTTCTAAGACGTAATTCTCCGTTTGGGATTCTCTCAGAGAGACAAATAACATCTGGCGTTTTCATAGCCTTGTTAGTCACGCAAATCTTGCACACTGCCTTTTTTCTTAGTAATAATGTTTTCATTCCATAATTGAGTACAGGTAACACATATTGGTTTTTTCTCTTGAGGCACATGGGTAGGTCCGATTTATACACATAGTTTAATTTATCAAGCGCTGCCCAGGTTAATACTATGCGACTTTAATGCTCACATGTTTGGTTTGTTTATTTATTATGTCTCATTTCTTGGGTAATAAAATAAGCATTGCATTGTTCCATTGAGAAAGGATTTTTCTTTGATAAATACATTCGGCGAAAAGTTTGGGCAAAATCTGGATAATTTTATTTCCACCTAATTTAATCGCCTAGGTAGAAATAAATGTATCCAGGCCAAAAGTTTAGCCAAACCATTTTTTTACAAATGGACCGTATCCAGTGACAATTCTTTTATTGTGATGATTCTGTGGTTAGTTTCTTGAGCTCCAACAGTATTTTTGTGTAATAAGCAAAAGGTTGTTATAAAGGTTTTGCTTGCTTTTGTCTTAGATATTTTCCTAGTAGGCCGCAGTATGTTTATTTTATTTTATTTTCAAACATCTTCCATGATGATTTTTTTAAGATACCAAAAAGTTGTTCTGATTATACCAAAAAGTTGTTCTGATTTGATAAAAGTAGTACTAGCACGTTTGTAGATACCCAGACTATCTAGTGAGGAATCATATATATTACAACTAAAGAATTGGTTGCCCGTGTGTGTCTATTTCAAATTGGGTTGTATAAATAAATTACAATAACTCAAAATCAATTTATTTAGCTAGCGACAACCGGTTCCTATCACTACAGTTTTCTAGTCATCATCAGGTCATAGGTAAAGTATGTATATATATATATATATATATATAGCGAGTGTTTGCAACTTTAATTTTGTCGCTTCTCGCATCCCAATCGCCATAATTTCTTATCGGCCCAGTCTCGTTCTTGAAGACCTCGATTTTCCATTTCTATATGAATATTGGATATCCATTTCTTTCTTGGCCTTCCCGTTTATTTCTCTGTGTAGGTCTCCAGTTCCAAACCTTTCGTGGTATCCTTTCTTCGTTCATCCGTCTCAGGTGTCCATACCATTTTAATTGTTTTTCGGCTATCGTATCCATTATTGTGTTCTTTACTTTCATTCTCTCTCTTATGTTTTCATTTCTTATGTGGTCAAAACAAAGTTAACCCGGAACATCTTCTCCAGTACATCATTTCCGTTGAGAGGAGTTTTTGTGACATATTATTGTTAAAGACCCACACTTCTGACCCATACGTCAGCACCGGCTTAATCATAGCCTGATATATATTTTTCTTTGTTTTCTTAGTTAAAGTTTTATTCCACAGGATCGGATGTAGTGTTTTTATCATGTTTTTTCCTTTTCTTATTTTTCTTGTTCTATCTTTGTCGTCTCTCCCGTCTTCGCTTAGTGTAACTCCGAGATATTCGTACTGATCAACGTTTTTAATTAATCCGCTTTCTGTTTCCATGTCTTGTGTTTGTGTCTTTGTGTTTCCATATTCATGTATTGTGTCTTTTCGGTATTAACCTCTAATCCCCATTTTTTGAATTCGTCTATTAGTTTGTTTATCATGTACGTCACATCTTGTAGGTCCTCGGCAAGAACTACCTGGTCGTCTGCGAAGAGGATTGTGTATATAGGAGTGTCATTTACCCATATGCCCATTGGGCTGCATTTTCTCATCTAATGTTTTAAAGCATTACCAAGATATATTTTAAATAGGCTTGGGGAGAGGCAAGAGCCCTGTTTGACACCCTTTGTTTGGGTGAAACCCTTGGAAATTTGGTTTCCAACCTTAATATAAGCTTGGTTATCTTGATATAGCTTTTTCACGGCATTTATATATACTGCATTTATACCAGCGTTTTCCAATGTTGTCCATAGTCTCTGCAGTGGTACGGAGTCAAACGCTTTACGGAGAATCTATAAAAGTGGCATGAACTTCTAGTCCTCTTGCTAATCTCTTGCAAGAGGACCTAAAGGCCTAAAATATTGCATAGGTAAAGTACAATATTTAAAAGACTAAACCAATTATACAGAGTGGGCCAAAGTCCGGAAACGACCAATTATCTCGTATATTGCTAGTCATAATTTTACAAAATTTGATGTACACCTATTTTGAGATACGGAAGTTCCATATTTAAATAAATAGATTTTATTAAATTCAAATATTTAAATGTAGAATGGTGTAATTTTGATATTTGTTCGCCATTTACATTATTAACTGAAACTGACAGTAGTTGTGTTTCAAAAAGTTCTGCAACATAAATTATTGCTTCTCTAAAATGGCTGTTAACGAAAAAGAACGAATTACTATTCTAATGATAAGAGGGTATAGTGACAGAAAAAGATCTTTTTCAAACCGTTCTCCTATTCATAAGGCGACGGTGCAAAAAACTGTAAAGCGATTTAAGGAATCTGAAGAAGTAAAAGATAGATACCCATCAGGTAGACCAAAAAGAGTTATGACTAACAACAAAACTTAAGATATAATGCAAAGTTTTCTTGAAGATCCACATACATACTCATGCAGGGTTACACAAGTAGATGATGTACTCATTTACATTATGATGTGTTCCTCAGTCTTATGCCTCCACTACACATCGGTAAACGCGTCTGCGGACGCATCTGCAGATGTATCATCACAAGCTGATCACACATCTGGACACATTTGTAAATCGATCAGTCTGTGTTAATTCTCGGGAGACGCAATATCTACGCGAGCATTAAAAAAATTGATGTTGATGTTGAGACCATAGCTCCCACTATTTTATTCCTTATATATTTAAAACGTTTAACTACTACTTGAGTGTACATCGGAATAGAATCATTAAAAAATGAAAAAGAAGAAGTTAGAGGTAAGATGTGTGGACAGGCGTCGGACGTCCGCACCGAAGCCCTTTGATATGTGCTAAAAAACCGACAACAATCGGATATCTAGCAGACGCATCCGCGGACGTGATATATAAACAACAGATGATCAAATTACCCCATCTACACATCTCCACATGCATACGTAGATGTCGTCCGCGGACGATTGTCGATGTGTAGAGGAGCCATTACGTGTATAACGTAAGAATAAATTTAAACCATACAAAATTAAAAATTTTATTTCAAATCCTTTATAAAAGGTATATAATAAAATGCCCAAACGGGCTATCACAATTACATTACAAAACGTTTTCGGAATGTTAATTCCATCATCAGTGTAAACGGGGTATACATGCTATGAGTCACTAAAATATATGGGTCAAAACCCATTAAATGTTATTTTATAGTTTATTTTATAGTATAATAAATTTATAGTTGTTTTACAATATACATATATAATATATATATATATATATATATATATATATATATATAATTACAAATTAAAACGTTTAAGTTATCGTTGGAATTGGTAACATGGCGACGTATGACCCTACATAGGTTAAATGGTCCTGAGACGAAGTGTCTTCGAGGACCTGTTGATAACAACTCGAGTTGTTCATAAGTACTATTTTTTAATAAAATATATGATACCAGTTAAAGGATTAATCTAGCTCTAGGTGAAGTAGTCACAAACTATGATTGTCATAAATCACAAATAAAGGCCCAATCTGTATCACGCGAATAGTTGGCTACGATAATAATAAAGGAAAACTATGTACGAGAGCTATGTATGGCGCTAAAATAAGCTGTCAGCAATACTGGTCTTATAATAAACACCAAGAAAATACATTAAGATAATGACGCCACCTGGATTAGGCCACCTGGATTACGCCACATATATATCCACTCATTATAGAAGATGGCGTCATCCAAGCAGTTAACGAATTTGAATACCTAGGAGCATTTGTCAACATTGAAAGTATCACTACCGCAGAGAATAATTACAGATTTTGTATGGCTATGCCTATGCTATGGCCTGCGGCTTAGTTCCCTTTTCAAATTCTAAAATATATTAAGAAATAAAAAGGTGAAGCTTTACAAAACAATAATGTCGAATCTTAAAATATGAATCTGAGATTTAAACTTTAACAAAAATCATTTAAAACAGTCTAGAATAATTGGAAAGGAAAGTACTGAGCACCTAAGTTTATACTGAGAAAATATTGATGGTAAAAAAGACGATACAACTTCAAATTGTACGGAATCTGCCCGAAACCAGATATTGTCAAACATTTTAAAACGGGACCTACGAAGTCGGAGACATAATATTGCCGACGGAGCAAAATAATCGAGTAACACTTCTTAATAGACCTATTGGTTAAAGAAGCAGAGAAATATCCGTAAAAAAAACAATTTATAAAATTCAAGAAGATACAAGGAATATGGGAGATCAAAATAATTCTCTTCCTTTAATGAACGTAATATGTGTAATTTTATATTAAAAAAAAAATAGTAAAGAATGTAATTGTTTTATTGTGAACATTCTTTATTATAAAGTATTTTAACTATAATAATATGCATGTGGTCCGATAGTTTATTTGGAAGTTCCGATTGACAATAAAATGAATAATTTGTAATGAAGAATGGGTAAATTACCCGCGCTTATTTTCAAAAGGGCCAGAGTCGACGGGCGATACAGCTTATTTTAAATCAAGTGACGAGCCCTTCCACGAAATAGGTAATCGCGCAGACACTATAATATCTATCATCAGACCCACGCAGTGGCGTTGGAATATTAAACAAATTAAAATCGCACCAATTACAAAATTATTACTCTCTTAAATAATAAATTTAATTTTTAATTTAGTATCAGAAACCTTAAAACTGTAATTATAAAGTCATTATTAATGACTCCGCAACGACTCCGTTAAGAACGGGTACACGCAAACTCATCACCAATTACCATAAATACCCTCGTACATAGTACAAACTCATCACCGCCATAAAACTAGGGATTTTCAAACAGACCCGAAGAGATTGGTAAACTCATTACTGATCTACCTACACCCCATGGTAGGTATAGGCCATAAACCCCTTGCAAACCGTTAAGATGTATTAAATGTAAATGTAACTTATTGGCTTTTATTTGCGAATTCGTCGAAGTTCTATTGATAGACCTATATATACCTAAAACTATACGACTAAAAAATTTATCTTTATTTGCCTTTGTTCCTTTAATATGGATAGTAAGCTGCTCGTTACGTCTTGAGCTAACGTGGACGAAAAATGATAGATATCAATAATTTTACATTTCAATTGCGAAAGACTCTAAAATCGAATTGCTTTTGTGGACAATTGCAATAAGAATAAGACAATATTTACAAAACTTTTAGATACAAACCAAAGTATGTATATACAATATGTATGTTACTAATGCATTATCCATTTCAAAAAAGTATAGTAATAATAAGTGTGAATCGGTATAATATTGAAGATGGTGTTCTATTAAAAACTACCTACTTAAATGATGCCGCATGCATCATTTCGTATAGCCGAAAATAATTTTTGGTGATCAACCACTTAATTCTAGAAAACTTCGCTATTTTTCTTACTTGACACAATTTCCATGTTTCGTGAACGATGGTAGAGTGAAACACCCTGCATATTTAGAAGTTTAAATCTAAACACAAATGTATGTCAATACTGTTCTATAATGTTTGTTAAGAAATACTTTACATTACAAATATTTTTTGACTTAACCATAAATTGATCATTTTTTATAATTCAATCAAGTAGTTTTTCACATAAAACGTAAAAATATGCAAAGAATTTATTAAAATTTTAAAACTAGGGACGACTTTTTTTATGTAATAAAGTCCAGTTTTCTGAAAATGGCCAGTATGTGTTTATATTTATATAATTATTTCAGTTGCGAAAAATATTCTGCACTGCGTCTGGGAAACACAATCACCTAAGCGACCTTCGAAAACTAAGCCGTAAGTCATTAGCAACTTCTGCAAGATGAAAGTTCAAGAGAGGCCAAAATCATTCACCAAAAGATTGAAACTTCTTCTTTCAAAGAACACATGATAACAACGGACATCTCTTGTATTTGGAGGAATGTGAGCAACGATCGTCTACTTGTACATGAAACAATGGAAAAGCGCATCAAGCATTCCAACAAATGAATCTAAAGACGGACCGCGATAATTTTTTTTTATTAGATAACGATTCGCAATAAAATATTATTATTTTTGACATTCTTGAGAATTTACGATACGTGCGAAAGTAGAGGCATATTACTTGGATGGTACATTTTAATACGTTTTTGCAATTATTTATCGTCCATAGCTTATTAAATGGGCATTACTCAATTAATTCGTTGCTTAGAAGAAGTTAGTGTCATTTTAAGTCAATTTAGACTTGTGGTTGATTTTTTAATTGCCGTTTGACCGCCTTGACTTGTTATTTTACTTGCCTCAAAGTTATATATATATATATTATATATATATATATATATATATATATTATATATATATATATATATATATATATATTGTTGTATTTTTGAATGTCCACTAGCAATAAAAACCGATATACAAATTTTATTACTTAAATAAAAATTTAAGATTATTGATATTTCATAAAGACACGGGCATATAAAGTTTCAAACATCCTGTATAAGACAAAATATGTATTTTAAGTTGTTCAAAGAATTGTTCATTAGGCCTCAGAGACAAGACTTTCAAATATTATCGATAAGAAATTTAAATAAGTCGGTTATTGTGAAATGGATTTACCCGTAATAAAAGTGTATATAGAAAGTGTTTAAACAATAGACCGGGATGTGCGGTGGTTTTTCCCCCCGAAAGATTATATCGGTAAAAGTTTATTAACAAAAGACATTGAATTGAGAAACAGGTATCGTTTGTAGCTATTAGTAAGAAATATTTGTAAAGCAGATAGATTTAGCTAGAATAATTAAAGAATGTTGTTTTCTGGAATTACCCGAATGACGTTTTAATAGAGAGAGTTGGTTGGTAACGATATACGTGACAGAGGTAGAATGATTTTTATTGGTCAATTTTTGAATGCAAGGAGGGAGTGGTTTTGCTATGAGATAGGAGAGAGGAAAGGAGTTAGTCAGTTTTCGTCGCCCAAGAAGGAAGGAGCTTTGTGGTTTGTGTTTGTTTGAAGTCCCGAAGACGTAATTTACCGGGTGTGTTTATTTGCGGTGTAAAAGCTGATGAGTGTGAGGAACGGGGTACAGAGAGATAGAAAAACCAAAAGGTTATAAGAATATTAATAGCAGACGAAGCCGGAAACATTTGAAGTTATAAACAGGCGCGGAGATTGGTTCAAAAGGAGGCTGCATAGAATTACACGAGTTGTTGGGTTGCAGATACAAGGACAGAGAGGAGAAAGGTGTACGTCTTCTGGACCAAAATAGGAGCAGAAGCAGAGAAAGGTTTTTTTTTATGGCGTGGCCATAGAATTGCAACGGCAGATAACGAAAGGTCAGTCAATTTTCATTAGAGCAGGAGTGTGGTTTTCATTTATAAATTAAATAAATTGAATAAATTATAGAGACAGTTAATTTTGCGATCATTTAAAAAAGAAAAAATTATAAAGAGAGCTTAGTTATAACACATATTAAAAATCAATGTAAAAATAACATTTGGGTCCATGATAGAAAACAACTTCTCATATATTTAAAGTATTGTATTGCAAATATTACCGGATTGATTGTTATATAAAATTTCAATAAAATAAAGGACATCTCACATATACGTCAGTTGAAATTCTGTGTATTTTATTCAGGTCATATTACCTATCCCAATTAGGAAGCCAATTGGAAAATATTTTGAATCCACGATCAAAGGTAAATAGTACAAGTTAAATATCCTGAGATTGTAATTAATTAATGCTGATTTATTGTGATTAATTGGAGATTAGATCATTTAATAAATATAGACAGTATCTTTTCTAAATAAGCAATAGAATACAATTTAAATAGCATAACAAAATGGCCCCCAACGTGTAAAGCTTTGAAAAATATTTCTAGTTGGCAAATTTGAAAGGATAGGAGTAGACGAGCAGATATTTGAAAGTTTATATGCCGTGGATAAAGTGAAATATTATGTAAAATTTGAGGACATAAAGATTTATATATTTTTTTTTAAGATACAATTTACCATAATTGATTTATTCGTGATATTGACAATTTATAGGTTACCATAATTGATTTATTTGTGTGATATTTACATTTGATAATTTTACCATACGTGATTTATTTGATTGAATTTGACATTTGATATTTTACCATTTGATTTATTTGTGGGATATTGAAATTTGATACTTCGTACTCAAGAGTTATTACATTTGAACAAGAAAAGTCCCGTTTGTTGCAACAGACCAGTAGAATTTTATATTTGGCGGGGATAAAAACAGAATAAATGCCAAACACAAGAAACAAGAGCAAAGAGAACAAAAAACAAGAAGATAAATCAGAACAGGAAGAATATTCAGACCAGGAAGACGTATTAGACACAACAGTAATGGAGACAGAAAAACAAGAATCGGGAATAGAAAAATTAATACAAATGATGCAACTCCAATCACAGAAGATGGATGAATCACAACAAAGAATGGAACAAAAATTGGATGAATCACAACAAAGAACGGAACAAAAATTGGACAAATTGGAAGAAAAACCAAAGAAAAATGGAACAAAAAATGGAAAAGCGTTTGGACAAATATGAAAATGAAGTAAAAGTCTGTTTAGAAAAAGTTAGTGAAACAGAGAGGAAACTAGAGATGCAGAGAGAAGAAATGGAAACTAAAATGAAGGATATTAAAGGCTGTCCAGAAAAAGGAACTGGAACAGTTAGAAGAAAAATTTGAAATGGCGTTACTAGAAGTCAGGAAAGAAATGGAAAGGAAACTTAAGCAAATGAAAACAAATTGCAGAGATGGAGATAAGAGGAGTAGAAAGAAAGGAAGTTATCGTACATAGCACAGAAGACGTTAAAGTACGATTTGGCGGGGATATAAGGAAACTACACCCAGTGCCTTTTATAAATAACCTAAAGAAAAAAGTCACATACATAGGACCGTTTGCAACAGCAAAGGAAACCATCCGAAACCATCTCAAAGAAGAGGCAAATCTTTGGTTTGTCAGCAAGGAAGAAGAATTTGACAATTGGCAAGATTTTGAGAGAAGATTCTTAAATTATTTCTGGGGAAAAATCCAGCAACTACAAGTAAATAAAGAGTTACAAAATGGAAAATACCATGAGAGGATGGGCGTATCAGAAACGATGTACGCATTACAACTCTATAATAATGCAAAACATTTGCAATATAATTATTCATCAGAACAATTGGTAGAGTTGATATCGCGACACTTTGAAGATACCTTGGAAGACCACATAAATCTCCAAAATTACAAGGACATTGACAGCTTATGTCAATTTTTGCAAATGAGAGAATCACGTAGGCATGAAAGAAGAGAAAGAAGACCGCAAGAAAATTATAGACAAAGAGAAAACCAAGAATATAGAGATAGAGGTCAAAATTTTAGAAGAGATTATCCAAGACGAGAATTCATACCTAGACGGGGATACGAAAATAGACCGAAAGGAAGAGAGAATTATGAACCCAGAACCCAGAGATGGAATGAAAACAGGGATCGGGAAAATCAGAGTAGAAATAACCGCCCATACCAAGGAAACAGATACAATAACCCACGGAATGAACAGGAATCTCGCGGTAACCGATACGGGAATGATAGACCAAAAGAGAACAGAAGAGAAATAAATAATATAGCAAAGAGAAGAAAATGAATATGAGAGAGAAGATGACGGGCGAGAAAACACAGAAGAACAACAGGCGTGTTTTCAAGAAGGCGTTCACTAAAAACGAAGAAACAAACAGGAATTTTTTGTCACCCCAAGGAATTTATTAAACTGGCAGGAAACAATGAAAAGAGAAATGGAGTTAATTTAAAATTTGTGGATGGATTTATAAATGAGAAACCAATTAAAATTATGATAGACACAGGCTCTGAAATAACACTGGTCAACAGAAAATTAATCGAAGAAGTAAATTTAACAAGTCTAATTTATAAAATACCTAGGGTGAATTTAGTGGGCGCAAATAAACGGACATTGGCAACAATAAATGAAGGTATACGAGTAATGGTACGATTGAAAAAAAATATGTATGCACTTCAATGTGTAATAATGCCGAATATGTCACATGACATGATTGTAGGCGTTGACGAATTAACGGAAAAACATGTAGTGATCGACTTCAAAACCAATACGATGAAAATAACAAAGGAAAAAGAAGAAGAACAGGATAAGGAACAAGAGAAACAAATTACGGACGAATCAGAGAAAGAACAAACGGTGGAAATGAACCTGGTGACGAAGAAAGGAAAGGAAGAAAGAGGGGAAAAGGTCAGAAAAAGATCAAAGAAAAAAAAACCTGGGATTCCTCAAAAGATGAGACGAGCTCAGGAGAAGAAGATGGAAAGATTTTGACAAGAAATGAAAGCAAAACTTGGGATTCCTCAAAAGAAGAGACGAGCCAACAGAAGAAAAAACAAAGGAAAATGAAGAGGACACAATGGAGACAGTGGTGTTTGAAAAAGACACGGAGTACACGGTGAATATGTGCGAAGAATTTGATGGGAGAGACACAAAATGGATATGTGGAGAAGGCAAAGAAAATGATTTGCGTAAAATTTAAGAGACTATGAAACGCTGATAAATAAGGAAAACCGAGTGGCCACAAATACGTAGCACAAGTACAGTTAGCATACAGGAAGTGCGTTTTAGTTTGTCTCGAGAAATTTAGTTGCATAGATTGATAAATTTTATCGATTACAAAGGCGGGGATTTGTTGTATTTTGAATGTCCACTAGCAATAAAAACCGATATACAAATTTTATTACTTAAATAAAAATTAAGATTATTGATATTTCATAAAGACACGGGCATATAAAGTTTCAAACATCCTGTATAAGACAAAATATGTATTTTAAGTTGTTCAAAGAATTGTTCATTAGGCCTCAGAGACAAGACTTTCAAATATTATCGATAAGAAATTTAAATAAGTCGGTTATTGTGAAATGGATTTACCCGTAATAAAAGTGTATATAGAAAGTGTTTAAACAATAGACCGGGATGTGCGGTGGTTTTTCCCCCCGAAAGATTATATCGGTAAAAGTTTATTAACAAAAGACATTGAATTGAGAAACAGGTATCGTTTGTAGCTATTAGTAAGAAATATTTGTAAAGCAGATAGATTTAGCTAGAATAATTAAAGAATGTTGTTTTCTGGAATTACCCGAATGACGTTTTAATAGAGAGAGTTGGTTGGTAACAATATACGTGACAGAGGTAGAAGATTTTTATTGGTCAATTTTTGAATGCAAGGAGGGAGTGGTTTTAGCTATGAGATAGGAGAGAGGAAAGGAGTTAGTCAGTTTTCGTCGCCCAAGAAGGAAGGAGCTTTGTGGTTTGTGTTTGTTTGAAGTCCCGAAGACGTAATTTACCGGTGTGTTTATTTGCGGTGTAAAAGCTGATGAGTGTGAGGAACGGGGTACAGAGAGATAGAAAAACCAAAAGGTTATAAGAATATTAATAGCAGACGAAGCCGGAAACATTTGAAGTTATAAACAGGCGCGGAGATTGGTTCAAAAGGAGGCTGCATAGAATTACACGAGTTGTTGGGTTGCAGATACAAGGACAGAGAGGAGAAAGGTGTACGTCTTCTGGACCAAAATAGGAGCAGAAGCAGAGAAAGGTTTTTTTTTATGGCGTGGCCATAGAATTGCAACGGCAGATAACGAAAGGTCAGTCAATTTTCATTAGAGCAGGAGTGTGGTTTTCATTTATAAATTAAAATAAATTGAATAAATTATAGAGACAGTTAATTTTGCGATCATTTAAAAAAGAAAAAAATTATAAAGAGAGCTTAGTTATAACACATATTAAAAATCAATGTAAAATAACATTTGGGTCCATGATAGAAAACAACTTCTCATATATTTAAAGTATTGTATTGCAAATATTACCGGATTGATTGTTATATAAAATTTCAATAAAATAAAGGACATCTCACATATACGTCAGTTGAAATTCTGTGTATTTTATTCAGGTCATATTACCTATCCCAATTAGGAAGCCAATTGGAAAATATTTTGAATCCACGATCAAAGGTAAATAGTACAAGTTAAATATCCTGAGATTGTAATTAATTAATGCTGATTTATTGTGATTAATTGGAGATTAGATCATTTAATAAATATAGACAGATCTTTTCTAAATAAGCAATAGAATACAATTTAAATAGCATAACAATATATTATATATTATATATATATATATATATATATGATATATATATATATATATATATATATATTATATATATATATAATGGCTATACACCCCAACGTGGGGTTAAACCGCAAATGCTTTCTAGATCCTATTTCTTAAGTGGATCAGTCTTTTTTTTTGTTTATCTTATCTTCTTGACAATATCTCTCCATTTTTTCCTGTCTCTAGTTCTTCCTCTCCATTCACTGACTCCTGCCCTTTGGAGGTCTTCTTCAACTTCTTGCAGCCACTTTGATCTCGGTCTTCCCCTTCTCTTTCTTCCTCCTGGATTCCATTCTATCATTGCGTATGTCACTGCCTCATCGCCTGCTCGCCAAATGTGACCTAACCATCTAACTCTGCATTGCTTTATTTTAGTTACGATGTCTTCCTTAAGTTCTTCCTTAATTTCTGCATTTGTTCTGCTTCTATATTCATTTTGCTCTGTTCTGATTGGTCCTAGTATGGTTCTCATAATCTTTCTCTCTGCAATTCTTAAGTCTTCTTCATCTTTTTTAACCATCGTCATTGTTTCCCTGCATATAATAATATTGGTCTAATTATGGTGTTATAAATGCTCATCTTGCTTTTTTTAGTCAGTGTTTTGCTTTTAAGTAATCTTTTGTTTGCAAAATAAGCTTTATTCGCTGCTAATATTTTTTCTTTTATTTCGGATTTCCTTTCTCCGGATTTACTTATTGTAACTCCTAGGTATTTGAAGTATTCTACTTCTTCAAACTCGGAACTTCCTATTTTGATTTTTTCCTTCATTGGTTTTTTCCCTAATCTTAATATTTTTGTCTTTTCTTGATTTAATCTTAGCCCCATTACCTCCCCTTTCTCTCTTATTTCTTCTAGCATTTCTTTCATTATTTTTCTGTTCTTTGCAATAATAGCAATATCATCTGCATATGCAATTATTTGACCACCTCTTGTTCTGAGATTTCCTTTATTTATATTTCGCAGTACATATTCTAATGCTAGATTAAATAGCGTTGTTGATAAGGCATCTCCTTGTTTCATCCCTTTATTTATACTGAATTCCTCTGTCTCTCCTCTTTGTGTCTTTATGCTTATTTTTGTAGTTCTCATTGTCATTTCTATTAATTTTCTGAGTTTATGTGGAATTTTTAATTTTTTAAGTGCTGTCATTAATACGTTCCTTTTAATTGAATCAAATGCCTGTTTGAAGTCTATGAATAACATTTCCAATTCTAATTTATACTCGTTTGCTTTTTCCATTATTTGTTTTATTGTGTGTATTGCATCTATTGTAGATCTTCCTTCTGTGAATCCACATTGGTACTGTCCTACTGTCTTCTTTGTGATCTTTGATAACCTCTTTTTTATTATTGATGTCAATATTTTATATGTTGTATTTAGTAATGTTATTCCTCTATCATTTTCACAGATTTGTTGGTCTCCCTTTTTATGTACTGTTATGATCTGTCCTACCTCCCAGTCACCTGGCATTTTCTCTTCTTTCCATATATTTTTCAATAGTGCCAGTATTTTTCCTTTTAGTTCCCTTCCCCGTATTTTATTAGTTCCATATTAATTCCATCTTTACCTGGGGCTTTTCCATTTTTGCTTCTCTGTATTACTTCATCCAATTCCTCTAATGTTGGTTCTTTTGAAATTTCGATGTCTACTTCATATGCTTCTTCTTCGTGTACTGTTTCCTCCTCGTCATGCATTTCTTCTTCTGTTGTTTCCTCCGTCAAGAGCTCTCTGTAGTAATCTCTCCATACTTGCTTGTATTCTTGGTCCTCTATTATCACTATTCCCTCTCTATTTTTTATTCCGTTTGTTTTGCCCTTGTATTTTTTGTTTTGTTCTTTAATCTTTTTGTAAAAACTTTTCGTATTTCTGTTTGTTCTTTCCTGCTCTATTTCCTGCATTTTTTTGTCTACCCATCTTCTTTTATTTTGCCTTATCACTTTCTTAGCATACCTTCTTAATTTTTCATATTCTTCTCTGTCTTCCTCTTTATCTGTTCTTAGCCATTTATTTCTGGCTTGCACTTTTTTTCTGTTATTTCTCTACATTCTTGGTTATACCATTCGTTTCTTGTTTTAGCCTGACTTTTACCTATCTGCATATTTGCACCTTCTTCTATTGATTTTTTGATCGTCTCCATTCTGTGCTTATATCTTCTACTTTATATTTCTCTTTTATTTGAACTGTTACTGCCTCTTCATATTTTTTTCTTACTTCTTCATTACTCAATTTATTGACATTCCACTTTTTATGTTGGTTTTTTTGTTTTGTTTCAATTTTAACTTTTTGTCTTATAATGGCTGTGACCATGTAGTGGTCTGAATCTGCACACGCACCTCTGAACGTTCTTACATCTTTTATTGACGATTGTTTTCGTTTATTAATCATTATGTGATCAATTTGACTATATGTTTTCTGATCCGGTGACCTCCATGTTACCTTATGTATTTTAGGGTGTTCAAATTTTGTCGAGCTTATTAACAAATTTGTTCTTGTTGCTAGGTTACATAGTCTTTGCCCATTGTCATTCGTGTTTTCGTGTATTGTATGCTTTCCTGCAATTTGCTGTAAAAGTCCTCTTTTCCAATTTGGGCGTTGAGGTCTCCAGTACAAATATGACATCTTCTTTGGGTATTTTTTCTATCTCCTCTTCGACCTTATCATAAAAGATTTCTTTTTCTTCTGCATTGCTTGTTTCTGTGGGGGCGTATAAATTCAAGACTGATATATTAAATGGTTTGCTGTTGACTCTAACATAGGCCATCCTTTCGCATATTGGCTTGAAATTTATAATTTTCTCTCTTAGGTGACTAAGTATCATGAATCCCACGCCTTTTTGCCCTTGTTTCTTTCCTCCTGAATATAACATTGTAAAGTCTTGTTTGTCAATCTGTCCCTGTCCCTCCCAGCGTAATTCTTGCAGTGCTGCAATATCTATTTTATACTTTTTGAGTTCTTTCCTATTTCTAGCATTTTTCCTGGAGCTAGCATAGTTCTTATGTTCCATGTGCTTATTTTCAACTCTTTATTTTTTTTGTTCTGTTGTCTTCGTCCTTTATTTTTGTTTTCTTGTCCATTTTTCTTTATTTCACTTTTGTTGTGCCCGGGTTTATCTGCAGTTATTTCCTGTTTCTTTGCCTCGTCCGTCAACGAATAATGTATCCTCTCATCCCTTGCTAGTTTTTTGAACCACCTCCATGATGGTCCTCCAGCTGGTTGGTGTTTCTATTTCATCTCCTTTCTAGACCATCTATTATAAGTTTGTTGGCTTTAATTTGGACACGTTTACCTTTCTTTATTTCATCTTTTTGCTATTCTTGTATTTCTTCTGTATTTGTAATTCCTCTGTCGTTAGATCATTGTTTATATATATTTTTTCTTTTTTCACTTCTTTAAGTTTACTTTTGTTTTCCATAATTTTTGTTTTTTCTTCTTTGTTTGGCATCTGACTAAACATGTTTTATCTCCTAGTTTCACTGCTTCATCTATATTTACAGTAATATTTAGCTCTTTTGTTATAGAATTTTCTATCACTTCTTTTAGTATTCTTCTATCTCCAGTTTCTATTGTCATTCCCTGTATTATCACATTATTTTCTTTTCTTATTCTATCCAGCCTTTCAAGGCGTCCTTTTGTCTCATTCAGATCCTTTTTGATTTGTTCATTTTCTTTCCAGATTTTACTATTCTCTTGTTTAAGTTCTGCTAGTTCAGTTTTGAGTTCCCTCATTTCTTCTCTGTATTGTTTTTGTTCCGTTTTTACTTCTTTTATATCAGTTTTTAATTCTTGTAACTCTATTGTTAAATTTTTTATCATATTTAGTATTTGATCTATTTTGTTTTCATCTTTGTGACTTTTAATTGGGCTTCTTTGTACTTTTTTACTGGGACCAAATAATAGTTCCTCTTCTTCTCTATTTCTTTTCCGATTGTCATCGGATGTATTATCATCTGAATCCATATTTCTGCTGCTACTACTCGCGATAGAGCTAACCTCCCCACTCAACGCGTCGAAGGAAGATAGTCCTCTCAAGTAGTAGCTTGTAGTAATTTTTTTTTTCTCGTTTTCTTCCTGGATAAATTAATTTTCAATTAAAATAATTGTCAGATACTTTGGAACGGTTTGATGTGGCAACGCCCACCTCTAGCTTTTAAAACTGATATATATCACTTGTATAGTGTTAATTACCTGGGCCGGTTTTGTTTTTAGTTTTTTGTGTTGAGAGTAAATAAAATTTCCTTCGCCTTCCTAAATTTATTCGCCTCAAAGTTGGTTTCACAAAATCAAAAAACTTGGTTTTATAACCAATTACAAGCGGAGAGATTCCAACGGCAAGTGGCTGCACCACTTATTTGGCTGGCCATTTTTGGATCCTGACCGAGTCAGTGATTGTTTTGTCAACTATTTCATGCGGATATACTTAACTTGCTTTATTTATGAAAATGGCCGATTATATGTTAGAAAACTACAAGTAATGAGTCTCTTTTCCACTAACTATTTGGGCATCCCAGTCTAGCCACATACATTTCACCACCAATCTATGCGAATCCTTTCATTCTCATTTTTCCAACCATTTTTACCATTCTCTATCCTAATATCTCCATTTTTGTATCTACGCTTCTACAGTACTAAACAATGGTGAACATAAAAACTGCAAAGTTTACATGTACCCTTCCTGTTTTGACAGAATAACGTTTCTTAGGCTTTAACCGTTTATAAAAGCCAGTAGACTGTACTTACGCATTTTGATTTATTCTGACATAATACATATATTTACAATTAGTTAACAAGTTCAGAACTATTTCCGATATAAATGGAAACAGCACATGTACATAAATATTTTCATTAGAAAGTTCACTAACGATACTATGCAACTGAATTTTCAGTTCTCAAAACGCTTAGATTGGCAGATACGTCGAATACGCCACACCGTTAAAAAATCGATTTTTATATCTATTTTAAAGTAATTTGCTTACAATAATTTCTGAATTTAATAAATTACACATAAACGAGAAGTGTAACAGGTAACTGGCAATCTTCCGCATTAGAAACCAGCGCATTGGGCCAAAATACTGGTGATCAGTTTACCTATCTGCGGTGATGAGTTTGCCTATCTCCCAAGGATGCGGTGATCAATTTACTATATCTCGGAGGGTCTAACAATTTATGGGGGGCTATAAAAGAGATGAGATCGTACACGTCCTTAAGGACATACAAAAAACTGATAAGCATTATTTCCAAGAATTTGGATTTTTAGTCACTGGAGTTCGTAATTTCATTATGTTTAGGAGTCTCAGCAAGAAAGGTACTACCACGCGGATTAGAACTACTTTGTAGAATGGAGATGGTTAAGTGTAGTACGAATAAACAGATTAGATTGACACCAGAATTCAAAAGAATTGTTTACAACCTATTTAAGTATATGCAAATAATATTTCCTAAAGATAATCGAACCAGTATTATACAACGTGTGAGTGAAGCTACTGTAGTATCTTTACGTAAAGTAGAAAGGATTCATTTAACAAGCGAGTATGTTAACAAACGCAGAGTCAAATTTTACTCTAAAATTTCCAACTACAACACGTGCTAAAAGGAAACCAACCGTGACCGACTTAAGCGAGTATGACAAACAGTTCATTAGAAATACCATTCATCGTTTTCATAAGACTGAACGTTGTCGTGTATCATTGAAGCTTTTGCAGAAAAGACTTGAAGAGGTGTACGAGTGGACTGAAAGTGTGAGTTCTCTCTACAAAATTGTGAAATATTTGAGATTTAAATGGAAGAAAAACGACGTTTATTATTTGTACGAAATTATATTCGTGCTTTACGCATTAATGGATAAAATTAAATATTACAATAGCAAGGCAAGTCAATTGTATATGTTGACGAAACCTATGCACATGCACATGCATGACACACTACGTCAAATAGCTGGCGAATTGACAGTGGCAAAGCATGTTCAAA
>OU898281.1:51777226-51803226 GCA_918026665.1 Diabrotica balteata
TTTAATTTCTTCTTCTTAGAGTGCCGTCTCCCTACGGAGGTTGGCAATCATAATGGCTATTTTTATTTTAGAACTTGTTGCTCTAAACAAATCAATCGATCTGCATTGGTACCAATCACGTAGATTCTTTAACCATGAGTTCTGCCTTCGGCCAACAGATCTTCTTTGAATCTTTCCCTGTATTATCAGTCTCAAAATTTCATATTTTGGTCCCCTCATCACGTGGCCTAGGTATTCCAGTTTTCTGGTTTGTAGAGTGGTGATTAGTTCTGTTTCTTTACCAACCCTCTCCAGTACTTCTTTATTTGTAATTCTATCAGTCCATGATATTTTCAATTATCTGCGGTATAACCAGAGTTCGAAAGCCTCGATTCTTTTTAAATTACATTTTTTTAATGTCCAAGTCTCAGCTCCATATAATAATATTGAAAATATATAACAGCGAATGGTACGTAGTCTGCTCTCCAAATTTAGATTTTTGCACGTTAGGAGTGGCTTCATTCGTATAAATGCTGATCTGGCAATCTCTATTCGTCTGTTTATTTCTACAGTATGATCATTGGTTTCATTGATCAAAGTTCCCAAATACTGATATTTTTCTACTTCTAACGTTCTATCACGTTACCATTTATTGTAAATAGGTGATGTACATTTTGTGGCCTTTTTGTAATCAGCATGTACTTCGTTTTTTTAGCGTTTATAGTAATTCCCATCTCAGCACTATTTATACTCAAGCTTTCGATAAGATGTTGTAGATCCTCTATACTCGTTGCTATGATCACAGTGTCGTCTGCATATCTTAAACTATTAATTAATTTTCCATTAACGGTGACTCCCGCTTCGATATTATTGAGCGTGTTTTGGAAAATTTCTTCAGAATATAAGTTAAACAAAATTGGTGATAACACACATCCCTGTCTAACTCCTCTACAGATCCTCATTTCTTCTGTGTGTTGCCCATCAATTTAAACTATGGCACTTTGGTTCCAATATAATGTTTGCACTATATTTATGATTTTACTGTCAATGCGCTTGTTCATAAGTATTGATTTTAGTTTTTCATGTCTTACTTTATCGAAAGCTTTTTCGTAGTCAACGAAGCACAAGTGTAGATCGACATTTACATCCCGACATCGCTGAATTTTTTAATTTAGATACCGATAAATCCTACTTATTTTGCTACGTACTGATCACTTTTTCTTTGACTAACTGTTTTATGTCAATGGAGATAGTCTTTGACATTATTATAGCAAGGTCGGTATTGGTAGCTTCTCTTGCTTGGTGGTCTGCTTTTTCATTACCTTGTGATGTGAGCTACCAATGTGAGCTGGAACCCACATAAATAATCTATGATAATGACGGAGGAAGAATGGTTTGTACTTTGAATATGCATGAGGGTTTGTAATATTGTATATTATCTGCTGTGTATAGAAGTGGCTTACATAAATTTAAATTGGGAAGATGAATCTGGAGTGATAAATGCTGCTTCTACGCCTTTTGCAGATTTGGAGGCGTCTGTATAAATGCAAAAACTTTCTCCGCAAATCTCGCGTTCCTTTAAAAATGAATATTGGATTACATTGGTTCTGAGGTGTCTGATTTGTGATATTTAATTAGTGTCATAATGATTTCGGGAATCATGATTAACTTAGGATTGGGAGTTTTTACATTTGAAGGAAATAGGTCAGGAATTTGGAGTTACAGATCTTTTAAATTTCCATTTAATAAAATGGTGAATCGAATTCACTTTTTTTATAAGTTTCTAGGTCCGTAAATTTATTTCAAAATACTGGGTGTAATTTGTTACTGGCGACTCAAGATGCATACAAGAGGCATAAATACTTCCTTCGTAGGGTAAGAGGGGGTTCTTCTGTTAGGTATTGAAGATTCTAAACTAGTATGGCTCTAAATGCACCTGTGGTTATGCGAAGTGCTCTGTTTTGAATGATTTCAACTTGCTTGGTAACATGTTTATTAGCAGAGGTATATACAATAGCCTCATAGCCCCATAGTCTATTTTTGATATAACGAGTGACATAAATATTTAATAACGTAGTTTTGTCAGTTCTCCATTTTTTATTTGTTAATGTTTTCATTACATTTAATCCATTTTTCGCAAGACTTTTTAATTTCCGAAATATGTTGTTTCCATGTTAGTTTTTAATCGAATACCATTCCAAATAAAATAATTTTGTCCGAGAATATAAGCGTCTCGTCATACAGTTTTAAAGGTGTTTTTTGATGCTGGAAACACAATATTTAACAGTATAGAATTTAAGCATATCAGTATTGCATTTTGTACATTTTGTACCATGACCTTCCGTAAAGTTCGATATGTGGGATCTGAGCCTTTTTCTTACTATTATCGGTTCACAATTTGTCGATAGCTTACTACAAGTTTAATCTTAAAAAGAGAACTAAAATACAGAGAGGATAGGTAATACTATATAATAGTAAAAACCAACGTGAAACTGTCGGTTTAAGATGTTTTCGACTAAGCCCCCTTGTATCTGAGGGAATACAATACAGCTGTCAACCTTATAATCCGATTACGAAGGTATTTTTGGTTACAGATGTCCGACCAGTGTCGTAGAGTATATGATTGAAACATTTATTTGAACTAAATAAATATATTTTTTAAATTGTATTTTTGTTTTAATAAAACTTCTTTATTTTATTCAAAAAGAAAAAGTTTCTTGCTATTTGTAAAAAATACGTTTATATAATTAGGGGGAAAGGCGCCAAATGTCGCCGGGAAAATTTTTAATGTGTTTTAGATGTATCCATTATTTTCGAATCCGGAGAAAACTAATAAATATTTTTCAAAAATTTAAACGCAGAATGAAAGATTACATTATGACTGAGGGCAGAAAGCCCTAAAAACTTCTACAATATTTATTTTAATACGTTATGTAACAGAGGGGAAAATAAAAGAGAAAATATAGTAAAATTTTTAATTAAAAATATTGCATGCAAAAAAAACTTTTCATTTATTCTAATAAATATTTCATTCTGTCATTCAAAAATGCTTTTCAGTTCTTTTAGGATTTGAAAAAAAATGGATACATTTAAAACACATTAAACATTTTGACTGGCAACATTTTACGCCTTTCACCTTTAATACCTTACGATTACAACTACTATTACTTACCTTATATAATTAAGATTAGAAAACTATTCAAATTCAAAATAAATAGGGTTTAACTTCGGAATCCGAGTCGTCTTGAAGGTTAACAATTAGCGGTTGTGTCTCTATGGTCGCATCAATCATGTTACCAAGATCCCACATTTTTTTTCCTTCTTTTATTACATGTCTTACTGCATCTTTCCAGTTTTGTTCTGTAATATGTTGTAAAGACTCGTATAACAATTCACGTACAGCTTGTATTTTGTATGACGTATTTTTTCTAGCCACATAACTTTTCATTTGTGCCCAAATGAGTTTCATTGGATTTATTTCGCAGTGGAAGTCTAAGGACTGTGATGTTTCGCCTTTACGCCATTTTGTCAAATACTTATTTCTTGAACTTAGATTTGTGTTGCCGGGCAATTTTTAAAAGTTCTGCTTTTACCATTCCATCTTCGTAAAGCAGATACTTATTCCGCAGCCAGTCAAGAATATCCTGTTTCTTCCGCGCAGTCATTGGAAGTCTTCCTACTAGTCGTGAATGATAAGGTGCAATATCTAATACTCTAATTGAATTTGGTGGTATGAGGTCAATCATTTGCTCAACATACTCTTCAAAAACATCACCTGTCATCTCCTTATTATAGTATTTTGTACTTTTGGACTGAATTTCCAACAAACCATGCTTAACAAATCCTTCATGCCAATGTGACAAATTATTAATCTACTGCCTTTACCAGAAGGTGGGGAGATACCAGTAAACCAGCCTTTCATAAAGGCTTGCCTGGAGCTTAATATATTTTTTATCTGACCAATTTTTTTTTTTTAAATATGACCTGAGTTTACCCACGTATCTCCTCCCAGTCGATCAAAAGTAATTTTCAGTCTGATTTCTCCCACCGGAAATTTAATTCTTTTAAAACTTGCCATAATTTAGATCTTCCGATATAAGGCAAATCCGAGTCGTCTCTAAGTTCTTGTAAAATTTTGTTTAGGTTTGGTGTTTCTTTTTTGAAAAAAAAAAACCCATGAATTTTCCTTCGAATACAATTTTCGGCAAATTCATCAATTTCAATAGGCTTTTTCCCTCTCTCTAAGTGTTCGTTTATGTTTGGGTTAGCTATACCGTGTTTTTTCTTTCTGATAGGAACCTATATATAGTTGACTCCCCTACGCCAGTCATGTTGGCACAACTTTCGACTATGTTGCGAACAGTGTTTGTGGGATTCTGAGAAACCAGAGCATCGTGAACATTCAGAACAATAGTCTTCTCTCTTGGTAAATAGACAGACTAACTGACTGTACGCAACAGTACCGGTGTAAAACTTAATGATGTTGATGATGATGCCATCACAAACAATACAACAAAACGAGTACGAGCGAAAGGAACGTATATGTTCGTAGGTATATGGAATAAAAAAACACTCACGCACTACATATAATTCGCAAAAGAAATATTCGAGAGGCTAATTACTGCCGTAGACGCGGAAACACCGACGAGCCGCAAATTACATGCGATCAAAAATGTACTAAACAAAAAATTGTTTTCGTTCGTAGTAACTTCATCCTTTCAAGTTAAGTTTCAAATATAAACTGAACAGAGGAGGCACGTGGCCAATGCCGGCATCTTTATACCCATTATATTATTAAAAATGTAGGGAATTCCATCCTAATTATGTTGCATCTAATAGTACCTTCGGATATGAATTCTAGGTTTTCTAGAAAAAAGATTAAACGATAAGATTCGTATTGAAATATCCAAAGAGATAAGATATTCTTATTTAAAAAATTGTTAATAGTTAAATTCTTATTTTTATTAGTATAATATAATAACCAACATTAGCCTTAAAAGTTTTAATTGTTTTTTGTTAAAAATATATTAGTATTAAAACAGTATTAATATTAATATTAATTTAAATGAATAAAAACCTCAGGAACGCCTATGATGATACAAATTTTACAACCGTTTTATGACTTTGAAGCACATTTCGTGCTATCAACAATTTGTGAACGAAGTATAGGTAGTGGTTAAAATCTTTATTAGCTAATTTTTATACCCTTACATTCAGTCCAGTCAAGTCTTTTAGACAATTCAAAGAATATAATACAGCTTTAAGAATGTATTTTGTGAGAAAAATATGTCCTTATTACCATAATTCTCAACGATATTGTGAGCTCAATCACACATAATAAACAATTTTCGTTACTGGCCACATTATGTGGTATATTCTCGCTAATTGGCGATAGGTAATATTTTGACTAAACTTGTTGAAATTCTTTATAATAATGCTTTTGTTGTTCTTCTGATATTGCCTTTAAGTGATTTTCAGTTTCTTACAGAATATGTGTTTATCCTCCTTTTCTTTATCTAATCGCGGAGCGTCAAAAAGAACAGGCGCTTAAAAAATAGAACGACGGACAGTAAGCTCTTCTTATTGCCTACGAAATTTTACATATTAGGGCTACTTTAGGAAAAAAAAAGAAAATTTATTGGATATATTTCACATTATTTTACAATATTAAGAATTTTCATATTTATTTAATAAAAAAAAAGTAATAAATAAACTGCATAAAGTGCAAGTACGATATTTTCTTATTTATTCAGTAGTGAAGAATTTACTATGGGCTATAAATACCTCGGCGCCTTTATGAAATATCTCTCTTTGATGGGCAAAGAATACGATTATGGAAATTGATCCATGCCGCAACTGAAGAATTGATCGTAAAAATGAGGAAACAAGTAAGTTAAAGCAACGAGATGAAGAATAGGCATCATTAGCATGAAAGACAAGCGGCAATACAGAGGCGAAGAGCCGCTGAGCACTGGCCTGCAGATGTCACACTCTCAACCTCAACACATGTCATTGCTGCCTCCCATTCTCGCTGTGTCCTCGGTACTTAAACCCGGACAAGATTCCTGGGGTACCAACATACCTCGTTATGGAATAAAAAGTGTTTTTATTATATGATAATATTAAGAATTTATGGTGTACCATGATAGTAGTACTAGATACTATAAAAGTAAAGAAAATATATTTAGTTATCTTGGATTGATGATTATAAATTATTAAAATCAGTTGTTTTTTAAACACTTACGCCATATATATTTAAACAGGTTATGAAAGAAAAACGTATAAAAATATATAACTTTGGATAAACAGGAAAATAACAAATAAGAAGTTTTTAAGGAGCATGTGGGTAAAACAGATTTTAGATTTTAAGTTTCAAAAAGGTCTCGCAAACAAGGTAAGGTATTTATGACATTGGCAAACAAATACTCTGTAATTGCAGAGAGTATGTTCGGCTGCTTTGTTTGCATTTTTGCAGAATCTGCATGACACCGTGTTCACTTTTGTAATTTACTGTTATTAAAGTTATTCATATTTATTATAAAAATATGCTATGTAAATATTCAGTCGTCTTCATTATCATCATCATCATTATCATCATCAACATTATCATCAACCTGTATGCGTCCACTGCTAGACATAGCTCTCCCTCAACACGTTCCATCTGTCTCTGTCTTGTGTGGCTTGCATCCTGTTACTGGTAACATACTTTAGGTCGTCCGTCTGGTTGGTGAGCGCCCTCCGCTTCGTAGTACTCCTTGTCTTGGTCTCCGCTCGATAATACGTTTTGTCCATGGGTTGTGTGGTAGTTTAGCGATGAGTCCTGTTCAACTTCATTTTTTGTTCTAAGACGTAATTCTTCGTTTGGGATTCTCTCAGAGAGACAAATAACATCTGGCGTTTCATAGCCTTGTTAGTCACGCGAATCTTGCTCACTGCCTTTTTTGTTAGTAATAATGTTTTCATTCCATAATTGAGTACAGGTAACACATATTGGTTTTTTCTCTTGAGGCACATGGGTAGGTCCGATTTATACACATAGTTTAATTTATCAAGTGCTGCCCAGGTTAATACTAGGCGACATTGAAGCTCACGTGTCTGGTTTGTTTATTTATTATGTCTCATTTCTTGGGTAATAAAACAAGCATTGCATTGTTTTTACAAATGGACAGTATCCAGTGACAATTCTTTTGTTGTGATGATTCTGTGGTTAGTTTCTTGAGCTCTAACAGTATTTTTGTGTAATAAGCAAAAGGTGTTTTTTTGGAATATATAAAACAATAGTAGACTCCGACAAAGTTAAGTTTGGGAATATGACTCATAAATCGACGATGCGCGGTGGTTCTTGTTTACTAGTGTTACCATAGAAACGGCCAGTTTGCTGTTTGCCAGTGTTGTAGTTGTATATCGCAGAGAGTATTTGACTTGTTGATTTGATCGTGTTGGATATTTTATTATTTTATTTTAGATTATTATTTTATTTATAGTGTGTTAAGTTTAGTTATTAATAATAATTATTTAACAATATGGCTTCTAAAAAGATAGGAACAAAAGGGCTGGGATTAAATAGTCACGCAAAGTGAATAATTTATAATGTACGTCAAAGTCAATAATTTATAATGTATAGTAGTAGAATGTTCAGGTGTGTAAAGGGGTAGTGAAGCGCAATACATGATGTCGTATCCTGTTGGCATCACTTAGCCTCTCCTACTCAATTCCTATCTTCACCTCCAAGCTGGTACACACCGGTAACCTGAGCAACCCCACTGGAGACTGGGTAACCAACCCCAGTGGATGGTGGGGTCAGGGCAGACGAAGAAGGGAGCCTTGGTTCTCCGATGAAAAGGGGGTTGAGCGAAGGGTTACCAACCCTTCCTTGTAGAACTCAATTGTTGCGAATACAATGGCTAATGAAACAAACGGACGGCTCTCACAACGACGAAATCAGCACAGAAAAATGGACATTATTATGGATTTAAAATTTGGAACCTGGAACGTGCGAACCTTCTTAAAGGCAGGAGCTATGACAAGTATGACAGAAGAACTTGAAAAATACGGAGTTGAAATATTGGCACTGCAGGAAATCAGATGGAAGAGTCAGGGAGAAATTCATAACAATAAATTCTCACTATACTACTCCGGAAATGAAATGAGACAAGGTGAAAGAGGAGTAGGATTTATGGTAACAAAAAACTGCGGAAAGCCATTATCGCATTTATACCAATATCAGATAGAATTTGCACTATAAGATTTAAAGGTAAATTTCATAACGTGACAATGGTGAATGTATGTGCACCGACGGAAGAGGCTGATGAAGAAGGCGTTGAAAGATTCTACGGAGAACTACAGGATGTATGTGATAAAATCTAAAGACACGATGCTGTTATAACGTTAGGCGATTTTAATGCTAAACTGGGAAAAAAAGAAACGTTTGCAAATATATTTGGGAAACACAGTTTGCACACTGAAACCAGTCAAAATGGACTCAGAGTGGCACAGGTCGCAGCAGCAAATAATTACGTAGTTGTCAGTACTAACTTCCAAAGAAAAGATATCCATAAAGGAACATGGAAAATACCACTGAACTAACGAAGCCAATCAAACTGACCATATACTCATTTCAAAAAGATGGTCAACAGACATAACTAATGTCAGAACGTATCGCGGAGCGAACTCTGACTCAGATTTTGCCCCTCAGTAGGGGCAAAATTACGGCAGAAAATAGCGACAGTAGCAAAAGGGAAAAATATTCAAACCAAAAAATGGAATGTCGAAGGATTCAAAAGCGCAACAAAGAGACAAGATTACAGAAATGCTCTCCAAATAAAACTCAATCGAACTAGAGAAGAAGATACTGCAGAGGAGGAATGGAGACAATTAAAAACAATTATAACGGAGTCAGCAGAGGAAACTGTCGGAAAAGCCAAAAGGCAAAGAAATGCGGAATAATATGATGATGAATGCACAACTGCAGTAGAGGAAAAAAGACAAGCTAGGCTTAACCAACTTCAAAGAAACACAAGAAATAGCAGTGAGATTTATAATGAAAAAATAATACAGGCGACTAGAATATGCAGAAGAAAGAAAAGAGAGGCTATGAAAAAACAAGTACAAGAAATCGTAAAGCATAACAACAGACG
Organism: Diabrotica balteata; assembly: GCA_918026665.1. Lineage (NCBI taxonomy): Eukaryota > Metazoa > Arthropoda > Insecta > Coleoptera > Chrysomelidae > Diabrotica > Diabrotica balteata. The sequence continues at coordinate 51,786,343 of OU898281.1, forward strand.
CGAAAGTAGAAAATTCTATAAATGCATAAAAGAAAGCACACAGTCATTTAGACCAAAACTAACGATATGCAAAGACAAGGACGGAGAACTACTAACAGAGAAGCAAAAAATTATAATGAGATGGAAACAATGTTTCTAAGAAAATCTAAATGCAGACAACGAAAATGATCAGAACGAGACAATATATTATACGGCTGAGCTGCACATCGAAAATCCGAGTTATGAAGAAGTAGTTCAGATAATAAATTAACTAAAGCAAATGCCAGAGGAATGGACAGTTGGCCTCATACAGCCAATATATAAAAAAGGAGATAGGAGGAAATGACAGAATTATAGGCCAATTACATTGCTAAATGTAATATACAAAATTCTAATAGATTATTAGAATACTCCGAAAATATAATTGGTGATTATCAAAATGGATTCAGAGCAAATAGAGCCTTTACAGATAACATATTCATACTAAGAACGATACAAGAAAAAGCTTATGAATACGACATAGACATATATATTATGTATATAGACTTAAAACAAGCTTTTGATAGTGTGAAACTAGACAGAATGCTGGAAGACATTTGTAATCTAGGTATACCTAAGAAATACATCAGCCTCATAAAAATGACGTTGCAGGGTTCAAAAGCCGCAGTCTGACTAGATGGAGAACTGACACCCCTGTTTAACATCAACATGGGAGTAAGACAGAAAGATGCCCTATCAACCATGCTATTCAACCTAGTTCTTGAGGCAGTCATCAGAAAAACCAATATAACCGGCCATATAAACACCAAATCAGTACAAATTACTGCATATGCAGACGATGTAGCCATCATTAGTAGGAATAAGCCACGACTAATGAAAGTGTTCAAACAAATTGATCCTGAAGCAAGAAAAAGAGGTCTCAAAATAAACGAAGCAAAAACGAAGTATATGACAGTCAAAAGAATAACTGACAATGAAAATAATATCACAATAGACAACTATACTATCGAACGAGTGGATGCCTTTACATATCTCGGCACAGAAATCAATCAGAAGAACTCCGTAAGTAGCGAAATTAATGCACGTATTTCCAGCGGGAATCGTACATACTATGCTAATAAAAGATTGATGACATCAAAATTATTAGACAAAAGAACCAAAATGACTATCTACAGAACACTGATTAGACCCGTAGTAACCTATGGATGTTAAACTTGGGTAATGACGAAAAAAGATGAAGCCCAACTCAGGACATTCGAGAAAAAAATACTGAGGAAAGTATATGGCCGGTACAAGAGGAAGATGGCACATGCAGAATCAGGAGAAACGACGAGTTAATGGGTTAAATGAAGGTTATGTATGACATTGTAAGATTTGTGACAAGTCAAAGACTGTCATGGCTGGGACATGTGCAGAGACAAAACGGTGCAAAAACAACAAAGAAAATGTTACAATGGAAGCCCATAGGAAGGCGAAAAAAAAGGAAGGCCTAGAACCAGATGGTTGGATGACGTGGAAGACCTGAAAACAATGAACATAAGACAATGGAGAAGAAGGGCACAAGAGAGATCTGAATGGAAGGACATAGCCAGACAGGCAAAGACCCATCCAGGTTTATGATGCCAAAAGAAGAAGAAGAAGTGGTAGAACGTTCTAACGTTTTTAGTAAAGCCAAATAACGTTGAATGTATGTCTCTATTTTTAGGATGAACGAATGCCGGTGGCATCTGTTTCTTATTTTTTCGTACAGTTCCAACAACTGGTAACTAATGATCTTTTAGCATCTTTTCCATTATTTCAATTGCAGTAAACCAATTATCCATCGTAACATTTCTTCTGGAATTAAAAATAGGCTTACACAATCGTTCTACAACATCGTCAGTTTTGTTACTAATTTTACATAGATACTCTGGCTGAAGCCCTGCGTAAATCGCCAGATTCACGGTGTAATAAGTTCTGGCGTCTACTAAAACAAAAATTGTGATACCATATTGTGCTAGCTTTTTGGGAATAACATACTGCACTTGACGCGGAAGGCCCACAACATTTCATCAGTGTCACATACTCACCAGCGCTATATGATATTTGACAATTATTACTGAACCGTTCAAAAATGTTTCTAATAGCAGTGATTCGTGTCTACTTCTTTTCTTTCTTCTCTTGTGGTTACATCATTTGGTCCTATGCATTTTAGAAGAAAACGAAAATGATTTATGCCCATTTCGACCGGAAATATAGAATTACCACTTCCATCAGTGGTCTAAAATTCGGCAAGATTTAATCTTTTGCCATGTAATGTACCTGCTAGGTATAGTATTCCGATAACGGCTTTAATTTCATTTAAAGTCGTTGGTTTTTTCTGTAATCAGAATATTCATTATTTGTTACTTTGCTTATACAAATATTTGTATTATGTACTACATTATTATAAAATTAGAATCGCAATATTATATTTTCTTGCCTAGTATTAATGTTTTTAAGAGGACATTCTTTTTTACATTTCGTGTTATCTTTCCCACAAAAACAAAAAGAAAAGCTCTCACCTGGCTAGCTGTTTTCACTTTATACATGTGCTTCACTTTCAATATCCTCTTCTGAGTCTATGTTATGATCACTCACTTCAAAAAAATCAGTATCTGCCGCCGAGTCTTTATCATCGTCTATATCCTCTACATCTGTAGGTACCGCCTCATATAGCGTGTGTATTTTCTGTACTTCTTTCTCGTAATTATCCATTTTAACCTAAATAATAATATAAAATTATAACCGCAATATGATACAACAACTATAAACCTCACCTTTAGTAATTTTAAACTAATAAAATTAAAAAAAACGGCAATTATTTCATCTATAGTAGTCACAAACTATGATTGTCATAAATCACAAATAGAGGCCCAATGTGTATTAGATATGTGCAAATGGTTGGCTCATACATAGATCTCTAACATAGTTTTCCTTTATTATCAGAGAATGATTCTCTATGGATAAGTTAAAACACACCAAGAAGATGTACAAAACGAATGTTTAGAACTTTTAATATTTTTAACTAAATTTTAAAATGTATTGTATTAATTATTGTATAAGTTATAGTGTATATATTTGTTATTAATGTTGAGTGTCATAGCTTTTTACAAATAATCTCAACGACTATATCTTGATAAAGAAATTAAACAATTCCGAAAGCCAGACCAAAAGTCAAAAGAGTGTTTCTGTAACATCCCGGCCAAACTTCTGACTGCAGCCCCAATAAACTTTGTTGTTTGTTTAAATTGACAGTCACGAATATCCAGTATTATATATATATTATATATATATATATATATATATATATATATATATATATATATATATATCTATATATATATATATATAAATATATATATATATATATATATATATATATATATATATATATATATATATATATACCGGGTGGTGAATCGTCAAACGGACCATAGGAAACTCAATGGGAAATTTTAAATTGTTGAATTGCTGCTTCCCTAATTATTTTAGATCAAAAGTCATGAAAAACTATTTGTAGAGGACTAAAATCTGCATTAGAAACAAGTGTTAAAACCATTCTACGAATCAAATGTACTTCAAAATTTTGCAAAAATATATAAGATTTTTCAGACCACCCCTAAAAGTTAGGCCACACGTAATACAAGGATATATTATAATCAGAGATATCTTACATATCTCTGATTATGACGTGTGTTTTATCATATTAATGTCAGATGTTTGACAATTTGAATTGTCAATTTTTTTTAATTTAGGATTAAATTATAAACAATGAATTTTACTAAATACTACTACTACTGAACAATATTACTTTGTGAACAATAAATTATATTGTTTACAAATCGTTCAATATAATGAAATGTACTCAGTTGACGAAAAATCGCATAATGTTGTATTCAGGCAATTAATAGCGCGAACCTTTTCCTGTCACTACCGGATCTTTATTTAACGTAAGATATTCTAATACACTAAAATTTAATTCCATGTTAAGTTAAGTTATACAACAATTCAATGAATTCCAATATACTGTTACTGTGATCTTTATTCCTAATAATAATATACGATAATTTCTAAACATAAAACTATAACAAATATTATAGTAAAACATGAATAAAACATTTTTATTATTGCTCTTTTCTCCTTAACTGAGTACATTTTTTAATCAACTTAATTTTTCTCTTAAATAATAAATCACAAAATTTGGCCATTTAAATCATAGATAAATATAATATAGTTGATTTAAATATTGTCAAATATTAGAAACGTCAATATGACAAAACGCAACACGTAATACACATTCTTTTGGCCTGAAAAATGTATTATATTTTAGCAAAATTTTGGAATACGTTAAGTCGTAGAACAATTTTAACAATTGTTTTCGATGCATATTTGAGTCCTCTACAAATAGTTTCCCATGACTTTTGGTGTAAAATAATTAGGGAAGCAGGAATTCAACAATTTAGAATTTCTCATTGAGTTTCCTATGGTCCGTTTGGCGATTCACCACCCTGTATATATATATATATATATATTATATATATATATATATATATATAACATAATTTAACATTACCATTTACCTATTGTAACCTATGTGAATATAAGTTTTCCAAACTGTCCTGTATATATGTATTCTTTTTTTTACTTTATCTATTTTATTATTTATTTTATTAATTTTTTACTTTACAATCATTTCGTATATTCTTCTATTTAACTTTGTGACGTTTAAGTAAGTAGTAATATAAATAATAAAGGTTTTAAAGGTAAAAACGACAAAAAAAAACAATCTTTGTAATTAATGTTTATTAATATTGTAATCTGTAACACGTATCTATGGTTTCACATACAGACAATATAAGTATGTGATATAAATATTTTTTGGAACGTCACTAATTTGTTTGGTTTTAAGGCTTTACTGTTTCTAGAAATTTCCGCCACTACAGTTGAAACATACTCTAGATCTCTAGAGTTGACTTTAATTAACTATGTTAATTCTGTTGTTATCATATGTGATTATATGTTATCGTTTACGAGTTCTCGCACACGGTCTTTCAGATGATTGACTTATTTAGTTAATATTTCGTTAATATTAATGCTGTCATTATATTATTTGTTCTATGATTTTATAACGATAAATTCATTTCACAAAATTAAATATTTTTTTTTTATATAAAATAATTATTTTAAAAATTATATCAAAGATATAATAATAATTATTTTAGATATGATTATTTAAGAGAGTAGTTGTATGTGATTAAAATAAACTCAAAACTTTTAACGCATACATGCCAATAATTCAGGTAATAAACCGTTAAAGTACTTGGTTGAAGTGTTATTGGACCACAATAAACATTCTAAAAACATCCAAAAACATTGTGTGGCAAAAGGAATCACCTCCACTCGTCAATAAATCGAAGCATGTCCGGAAACGGTAGATTTTACAGATGTACAAGGTGCCTAATTTGAATAAAAACCAGTGTCGTAGGCAGCGGCGGTTTAGTTATGCGCGTGTCCTCTTGTCTTGTTAAGTGGCGCTGTGGAGCAATAAACAACATGGGGTTTGACGGATGAGCAACACCCCGAGAGATTCAGCTGCATGGAGTGACCGATGCCGATGGTCAGATCATCGATTATCAGCGGGACGCGTCGATTTCGAAAGTTTGACCGTTTGTTCGTCGAAAAGCACTGTGTATATAAGCAAATAAATTTTAAATGTACTCTAGTAAGAATTTGGTAAGCATGCTAATCCGAGTTTAAATTAAATATATTATCTAGGCCTATCAATGTAAATGTTAAATGTACTGTTAGCAACACTAGTGTAGCGGTTAGTAGCGCATACACGTGTGTGTAATAATAATGCGACTAGCATACCGGAGCAGTAAGCAATCAGCAATATTATCGCTAATGTGTTTTCCCGTTTTTGCTAATATCGCATACCAAAGTAAGGCGATATCGTTATCGCCTTTTTAGAGCAACATATATCGCTAGCAATACGACATGTCGGTTGAAAAGTAACTATATTGCCCATAATTTAGGAATTTTCGGGGAAATCAAGCAGATTTTTTACAAAATGTCCGAAAATACAGCATTTAATACCAAGTTTGTGAGACTTGTCGAGAAATATGAATGTAGTTATGATTATCGACTACAGGACCATAATACCTGTATTTTTTTTGGCTTAGACTTATCGTCAAAGAGCCAGACACAAAAGAAATAAGACAGTATCCATCATTATAATTTACCTAAATGCCCTATCAAAATAACAGATTACATCAATATTAGGAGAACAGGAAGACTCTTCTCGTCTAGAGACCTATCAAGGCATTGATTATACAAGACGCAACAACAATATATCACGGAGAGGAGGAAGATATACAAATGGTTTAAGACAAAAGTAACCAGATTAATTACAATAATTTTTAATGAATTATAATGATAATTTGCTCTCTTTTAAAAATTTAATTTAAGAGTTGTAAACATCTACAGAGCCTAGTAATAATAAATTTAATATGTTCCAATGAGCTGCTATTTTATATTTTAATAAATCATTTATAAAAGTTTGGATAAGTAGACTGTATTTTTAGAACAACCAAAAAATATATGATCTAAATCACTTTTCTCTCCACAATGTACCCTCTTGATTATTGATTGGGGGTTACACAAAGAACGGTACTAGGCTCGGGCTTCAGTCTGGTAGAGGTATCTTGGTCGGGGTTCTTGTTACAGCTCAAATATCACGGATCAATTAAAAAAAGTACTTACAACACAGAGACAAGAAGTTAGAAGAGAAGATAAGAGATAAGAGAAGAAAAGTTATTTGGGCAACACCCTATTTTTAGAGGAACAGGGAAAGCTTAAGGCACATAGAAAAGGATGACGAGAAAGGTAAGGTACAGCTAGAGAACTCACGCGAGAATAAAGTAAACCGTGAGAGAATAGGTATCGGAATTATGCGGTACACTCCTAATATTTCGACACATATACACAAAATATACGATCAAACAAATAATAATATAATTCAATAAAAAATGCCTGGAAGAGAAACACAAAAATATAAATTCAAATTTATATACAAAAATATAAAAGAAATAAAAAGCAAATAGATCTTTAACAAAATTATATTTAGCTATATTTGTTTAAGTAAATGTACTATACCGAATTTTATTGGATAGTTAAATGGCATGATTATTGCGCAACTTATTATTAATTCTTCTTCTTCTTCTTTAAGTGCCGTCTTCGTTCCGAAGTTTGGCTATCATCAAAGCTATGCGTATTTTTGATGCTACAGATCTAAACAGTTGGTAATTGGTGCAGTTGTACCATTCTCTCAAGTTTTTCAACCATGAATGCCTTCTTCTTCCTATAGATCTCTTTCCCATTATCTTCCCCTGTATAATCAATTGCAGCAACTGGTATTTATCTCCCCTCATCACATGTCCCAAATATTGTAGTTTGCGCTTTTTAACAGTAAGTATCAGCTCTTTCTCTTTCCGCACTCTCCGCAAAACCTCCACATTTGTTACTTTCTCTGTCCAGGGTATTCTTAATATTCTACGATACATCCACAACTCAAATGCTTCTATCTTTTTGGTATCGATCTTTTTCAATGTCCATGTTTCCATCCCGTAGAGGAGAACTGACATAACGTAACATCTCAAAAGGCGAATTTTAAGTTTTAGACTTAGATCTCTTCCGCAGAACATCTTTTTCAATGTAGTAAATGTGGCTCTAGCTTTCTATTATTAATTACAAACAAAAAATATCTCTTTGAAAAATAGTTATAAATAATTTAGTATCCTCAAGAATTAGAAAAAAGCAAGGAACAATATAATTATATCTACGTTAATATTTGGCAAGCAAGTGAATTTTACGTCTTTAGGATACCTGAATATGAAGTTACTAGGTTTTTGATCGTAATACTTCAAATCTAAGAATAAAATTTATCAGAAATATAATCTACATATAAAATAAATTGTTCGTTATTTATACGTATATATTATCCTGTATTTTTATAAAATACTCAGTCAAACTAAACCTCCATAAATAAGAAGGTACACTGAACTGGAGTCATAAATCAACTTCTAAAGATTTCGTTACCACAGTTTAGTCAATAAAAATTATAGGTACTCACAAAACAGGTGTATTCAAAATAATGGTATTATGCCCTCAATAAGGCACTTGACTTCGGTCCGTACAACAGGTAGTTGGGATGACAGCCACAAAGAATTGCGGTCTTCTTAACGTAATCCCTTAGATTACCTTAGGCCGACGAAAAGAGGCAGTTAGACCAAGGTAGTACAATACGGTGAGAGAAGAGTAGTAGAAGAACGGTGTAGAATCTAAATAATGTAGAATCTGAACGGTGTAGAGTAGAATATGAACGGTAAAATCTGAACGGCAAACACAAGTGACTTCAATTGGAAGACGTCTGTTTGACAAAAGAGAAGATAAGTAATATAAGACACACTGTATAAAGATAAATAAGGGTGAATTGAAAATCCACTTACCGCCGATTGTCGAAGATAAGACCGCTTGCCACAGGAATCAACTTGGAAATGAACATCGGATTGAGAACTTAGAAGGGCTTAGACAAGCGAAGGTTGAAAATAGAGAGGGGATATTGGCTGAAGGATGCCACGCGAAATTGATATTAAATAGCCGGGCTACTGGGGATCATTTTCATAGCTTTTACCATTGGAAAGTAACTTTCTACGAAAAACAACTCTTCTGTTTTTCTGAGAAGGTAGCTCGGAGATTTCTCAATAGGGCCTTTTTCCTTTGTTATTAGGAAAGATTTTTATGTACCAAAACAAGATAAAAAGCAGAGAAGAACATTTGTCGCAGTTATTTCTTTGTAAAAAAAGGCGTAACGAATCGCTCGAAAGTGTTGGTTATTTAGAAGATATGCAGGCATGGGCGGCTTGAAAATAATTTACTAAAGGGAATAATTTAAAGAAATTATGAACATGCTTCAAAAATTCTCAAATTTGTCATCATCCAAAACCTGTATTTTAAATAAGTGTTTTGGATAACATGCGTGCCCGAATCGTATTCTAATAATGGAAGTTACGTACCTCCTGGAAGCTCTACAAGACTTGTACCAAGGAAATTTAGAAATATCTGGCTGAATTACCGAGTATCTATTTTGATTCACAAAATGGTATTCCTTCCACTGGTAGCTCCACCCTCGAAGCAATGTTTATTTTTATTTATTTATTTATTTATTTATTAAAACTTACAAACACCACCTAGGTAGTAATTACATGTAAGAGTGCTCATTACTTGGTATAACAATATACACACAAAAAATACAATATACACACAAGTACAAAATAAAAATACACAAAATAAAACACATTAATAAAAAGACACAAGTTAATAAAATATTAGAAATTGAGTCCATTACTTATCATACTTATTTATAACATTTTTTAATATCCCTTACACTACAGGTAAAGAGGTCTATATCACAGATCTTTATTAACTCATTGCACTGATATTGCATATAGTTTATTATTGCACCTGAATTATAAGGACTACAAGAAAATAGGTCATTACTGTTTACCCTTAGGTTGACCTTTGGCACATGAAACCTAATAAAGTTTATCAAACCACATTTCTTATATTTAACATTGTTAATGATATTATGAATAAACACAACACAATACATGTTTCTTCTTTGCTCTAATGACTGCAAGCCAAATATTTGAAGCAACTCTTTTGATGGCGTAAGGTGAGTATACACATTGTATTTCTTAAGGTATAAATACCTTAGAAATCTTTTTTGTACCTTTTCTATATGATTAATATGAACTTTGGCTTCTGGAGTCCATACCACTGATGCATATTCCAAGTTTGGTCTGACTAAAGCGTTATATAGTCTAATGGTTGTGTTTATACTAAAGTGTTTAGAATTTCTTATTACAAATCCCAATATTTTGTAGGCCTTATTAACAATATTTATATAGTGTTCATTAAATTTCATGTTAGCCTGTAGGTATATTCCCAGATCTTTACATTTGGTTTTCCTAGATACTACACAATTGTCAATTCTATAATTATTTTCAATGTAATCAATTTTGCGAGTGAAGGATATGACTCCACACTTCGTAATATTCAAGATCATATTGTTGTCCCTAAACCATTCCACAACTGAGGTTAGGTCCTCCTGTAGTAACTGACAATCATTTGAAGTATGTATAGTCTTAAAAAGCTTAAAATCATCAGCATAGATCAGACTAGAAGAAAATTTAAGAGATTGTGGTAGTGAGTTGACAAAAATTAAGAAAAACAAAGGCCCTAAGTTGCTCCCTTGGGGGACACCAGATGTAGCCTGAAATTTATCTGATAAACACCTACCAATGTTGACTTGCAAGAAATAATACTACCAGAAAGCGTTACTTTATATAGAAAAAGCAGTATCGGTTGAAATGCTTTCTTTGGCTAATAAGTCGACATATTCATTACGTTCAGATCCTGCATGTGCTTTAATCCAGAGAAAATGTACATCGATTCCTTTGGTTAAAAGAGTGTGATTAATATGTTTAATTCTATAGATACATATATACTTATAGATACATATACCTGACTCTTCTTGAAATAATATTGGCCTTTGACACATGCACATTCTATACTTTTTTACCCCATTGATAGTCAATAATTCAATATTTGGTTTTCACTGTCAAGAATTTTTGGTTAGGAGTTTTTGAAGTTATACTTCTATACGCGCGTTCGACGTTGGAAATTTGTACGGGAGTGAATCGGCAAAATCCTTACATATGTAAGATATAGGTAAGAGAGAGACAGAAGATATATTTTCTCTCTCAAAACTAAAAATGTTCCTTTAGTAAATATATTTAACATTTATTAATATTATTATTATTTTTCCATTCTGTTCAGATTTGTCTTGAGCCTCGTTAGGCATGTTAAATTATAAATTAAAACTTGTAAATATCTCAAGAAAGTTCAATTGTGTACTTATAGACACTACAAAAAACAATTAAATTTTGTATCTGTCAATGTCAGACAAATTGACAGTTGTATCACGAAACAATATTTTTATTATTGTTCTGAAGCTATTTTCTTGTGGCATTGTAAATTAATTACTATTTATAACTGGGAATAAGCCACAATTAAAGATAAAAAATACGTTTATTGACGTTTCAATTTCCAATTCGGAAATCGTTCTCAAAATACAAAGAGTAAATTAAACAAATTTTGTTTTTTGTTACATAGTGAAAAAATTCTTCTAATAATTTAATTTTATCTGACTCATTGAATGTAATGAACTATCTTATAGTAAAGTCGTCCCAGGAGCGCAACTCAACAATATTGGCAATACCATTTTAAAGTCCTCTACTTTAAAATGCATAATGTATGTCTGAATTGTCAATATAAATGAGTCAGATAAAATTAAATTATTAGAAGAATTTTTTCACTATGTAACAAAAAACAAAATTTGTTTAATTTACTGTTTGTATTTTGAGAACGATTTCCGAATTGGAAATTGAAACGTCAATAAACGTATTTTTTATCTTTAATTGTGGCTTATTCCCAGTTATAAATAGTAATTAATATTTTTATTTTATTGATATTATTATTATGGTAACTTAAACATGTGCCTAAGTAAGTTATATATATATATATATATATATATATATATATATATATATATATATATATATATATATTGTCATTTTTAAATACTTATGAATATTGCATGTTAATTTGTATTGTGCAACATTGTTATTATGTTGCAGTGTATTGTACTGTATTTTTATATTAATAACAAAATAAACAATATAAAATATTGATTAAATCCTTCATTTACTACACTCCTATTACAGGTTAAATATAGTTTATATACATCAAACGATGCATTATATACCTATATACCTAATTCTGTTCCTCTTTCTGCGCTCTCTTACCTATAGCATTACATAATGTAATAATGAACGCGTGTATAGAAGTATAACTTCTACCGGCAGTCCTACTGGACTGCCACACCCGTTTGTTTTAATGGAACGCCTCTCTCCCACAAAGTAAAATGTAAAATCGAGCATGTCGTTTGAGAAAGGTGCTGCAACCGGAATAAGGAGTTTTACCTTGTCCAGCAATCTTCCAAAAGTGGAAGAGCAGAAAACGGCACCGCCACTCATTCTAGCAGCTTCGCCGACATCAATTGTTATAAATATCTCATCAAACTTGAAGCAGACGATCAAAACCAATGAAAACAAAACTCGTGTAATTATAATAATAGGGTCGGGTTTTTGGAAAAGTTAATTATCCGATATTACTTTTCATCGACTGACCTTATGCAATTTGGAAGGTCCCTTAGTTCATAGTATTGTTACGCTGTCGATTTTTAAATGGACTTTGTCGGAACAGGTATACAAGGCGATTGAAACATATTTCTAATATCCTTTGTACATTCTTTTACTACCAATACTATAGTAGTGTCTCCTATCATAAATATAAGCGTAAGCGCCTTGAAACTGCATCCTGTATCCACATACCTGCAAACATTTTCTATAATTAGGTTTCTTTTTTAGTTTCTTAAAGCAAAGGAAAAGGAAAAATCTTTAAATGGCATTTTTGAGAAGTATGAAAAGAGCACCATGAAGAAGCGGAGCCAAAAGAATTAAAGGATTATTATTAAAAAGACGGAATGCAGGTCCTTACGCCTTTTATAAAATCCATGGTACAACAAAGTAATTTACCTACATAAACAGAGTCGCAAATTGTCGCATCTGCTACATACCCATAGGACAAACTTCCAGATGAGAAAAGTATATCCACTCACGTCTAGTGTTCGGATAATGCAAGCATTCAATCAATGATATGACGAAAAGTTCCACCAGATACCCTTAATGAAGTTGATGTTAAGTGTGTGTTTTATAGATTATGCGAAGTCAAAAAAAGTTCTGCAGTAGAAAAGAATAATCCAGATTTGGAAATTTTATAAAATTAAACGATTATTGAAAGAGGCAGTTTAAAAAGAGAAGTCTTAAGATACTGGATTAACTATTGTGCGATAATTACAGAACTTATTTGCATTCAATAATAGAATATGAATGACAGTTTTAATCTACAGCAACATTTATTCAGAATTTTTCACTTAACATGTCATCAGCTGATGACGACATAAATTCGTTTTTAACACAACTAGAAGAATAATTGCTTTATGTTTTTTAGTTTTTTCACTAATACATTTTTCTTATCTAACTTATACGTAAGTTAAAGTTCATCCTGTGGGCTGATCGCATACGTGTAATTGGGTTTAGTACTGTACTAATCGAGTAACGACGAGAAGTAGATCCACCAGGCTTGAGAATGACAAGTGAGACCTTGCTGAAACGTCTCCAAAACAATGGTTTTCAAGAAAACCAGCATTTTACAACGCGGAGTCAAACCCGGAAAAATAGTGACAGCACATATAGCTCCCGCGGAAACCTCAAAACAAACATATATATATATATATATATATATATATATATATATATATATATTATATATATATATATATATATTATATATATATATATATTATATATATATATATATATATATATATATATATATATATATATATATTATATATATTATTCTCTCGATGCAAGATCAAACGATGCAAAACAATAATCATCATTTTAATAAGACAACGACTTGCTTTTACGTATAAGATGTTAATCACGTTCTTTTACCAACAACGGGTTAAGTAATTTGATCAATTCTTAGATTCTGCTAATATTACCTCCTAGTTTGTTTTCTTTTGTTGGCATATCTGCGGTATGCAAGTAATTCTTAATTGAAGTTTAATACTCAAAACAAAACAAAGACGAAGATTCATTATTACCTTTGTCTGCTAACTCGATACGTTGATGCAAGCATGACGAATACACTGAAAGAAATTATTGCTTCACGAATTATCTTTGGTCACAATAATCATGATACAATCTTTTGTCAGAGAAAACTGGAGTATTTCGGACATGTAATGAGAGGTCCCAAATATAAGTTGCTACAAAATATCATGCAAGGAGAAATAGCAGGCAAACGCAGTCCAGAACGAAGAAGAACCTCAATAGCAAATATATATATTTTTAAATTTTACATACATATTCCTTGATTTTATTGGTGTAGTAAACCTCAGATTAATTACTATAGTTTTTTTTAATCTTTCGTGTATCATGGTAGCAGTAATATTGTGTCTCCACTAATTATGGTCTTAGTAACGTGGTCAAATGATGTTACCTAAAGTTTAATATAAAACTTATTAATTTTAAGTCAACGAATAGTACCAATATATTTGGAATTTTGTTTGTGCTTTATGTATGAAAGTATTCTGGTTTTTATACTCATTTTTTAAGGTGCTTCCATTCTTTGTACAGTTTTTAAATTACATTTATAAAAACTTACTTAGTTCTGTTTCCTTTTTAAAAAAATTTAACGTTTTAAATTTTATATATATGGTCTATAAGTTAAGCTGTTACTTCATTTTCATCTTTTTGGTGCTACATATCTCTTTAGGTGATTTTTTCCTAATTTTTCTCTATGAACGTACACATTTACTTAATTTTAGATACCAATAAAAACAAATAAACAAAAACTCTCTACAAATAAAAAATAATTGACATCCTCACAATTTATTATTGTCACAAAGGAATCAAGATAGGATTGCTCCATGTCTACTCTCCTATTTATTTAAATCTTCAACAAATCGCATGTTGAAACATATGGAAATAGCTATAAATGGCAACATACGATTTTTGGACTCTGTTTTAGCTAACGACTCATATGATTTAGTATTCATGATAAAACATTACCTACTTACTCTACTTTTGGGTAGAAAAAGTAAGAGAAAGTAGAGAACTACGAAAAATTCGTAGAGGTACTCAAAAATGTGTCTAGAAAAACTATCGCTAGAGGATGTAGAAAACAATATGTTCCCGGGATGTCCAGCGAGTCCAAAGAACTAATGAGAACATAGGAAACCCTCTATTCCACTGACCCTTTTAGCCAAGAAACGGTTTACTGCGGAGCAGTACTACTCCAACATACTCATACATACAGACATTAAAAGTGGATTGAGACCCTGGAAAAAATGGACATGACACATAGTAGCATAATAGCATGGAACCTTGTAAAAAAACTCAGCGGTGATCCAAAAGAACATAAACCAACTTGCAAGGTTACAGCAAACCAAGTCGCTGCTCAACTCCTTACGAATGGAAGAACTACTAACCGATATAACCGATACAAGGACCCAAACACTAGGAGAAGATTAAATTCGGAGACAAACCACCTAGGAACTCCTTTTACACTAAAAAGAACTCCACGACGGTCTGAACAGGTTAAAAAATGGGAAAGCTGCAGGTGTAAATGATATATTTAGTGAACAAATAAAGCATTTAGACCAAGGAGCAAAAAACTGGATCTTGCAATTTTATAACACGTGCTGCAAACTCTGAAAAATTCCAAAATCATTGAGGAAATCTAAAGTAATAGCCTTGTAAAAACCAGGAAAGGATCCAAAAAACCCCAGTAGCTAGAGACCTATTTGGCTATCGTATCATTTTTTAAACTATACGAGAGACTCATACTCGCCAGAATAGAAAAAAATGTCGACAAGCACCTACTCCCACAACAAGGAGGATTCAGACCTGGCAAATCTTGCACCGGTCAAGTCCTCGCATTAACAGAACACATTGAAGAGGGCTTTGAAGAAAAACTTATAACAGGGGCTGCTTTTGTAGATCTGACAACAGCCTATGACAGAGTAAGGCACAAAACATCTGGGAAAGCGCGTATATGCCTTACTGGCCTCCCAGGAGAGTTAAAAAAAACGGCCTCCCACAGGAAAGTGTTTTAGCACCAATGCTCTTCAATATATACACAAACGACCAACCTACTCCGACTGAAACAAAGCACTTCCTCTATGCTGACGATCTTGCAATATGTGCTCTAGGAAATATTTTTGAAGAAGTAAAGGAGAAACTCGAAACTGCCTTAAAAACAATAACAGCGTACTACCTGCAGAATTCTCTGAGACTTAATCCCTCTAAAACCCAAGTCTGCGCTTTCCACCTTCGCACAAAGGAAGAAAAGCGAAAACTCCAAATTGTGTGGAATGGTAATACATTAGAACACACAAACCAACCTATATATCTTGGAGTAACTCTGGACCGGTCCCTCACCTACAGACAACATTGCATAAAAACAAGAGAAAAAGTAACAACTAGGAACAGCATACTCAGAAAGCTAACGGGAAGTAAATGGGGCGCACGTCCTGGCGTTTTAAGAACAACGGCACAGGCACTGTGTTTCTCAACTGCTGAATATGCGTGCCCCATTTGGAGCAGATCTGCCACAAGTTGATACTGCGCTAAATGAGACATGCAGAATAGTAACGGGGTGCATGAAACCAACGCCACTTTCAAATCTATATAGAGCAGTGGGTTTTGCAGTACCCTGAATACGCAGAGGAGCTGCAAAACACATAGAGAAAATTAAACAGATCGCGGACGATCGGCATGCCCTATACAAAGCTCGAACACCACGAAAGCAACTAAAATCTAGGAAAAGCTTCCTTGGAACAGTGCAGGATGAACCGCCTGAGTATTTTCCACTTCCCCAGGTTCAATGGACCGGCCAGACACGTGGAAAACCTTGAATAGGATAAGAACGGGGGTTGCTACAGTAAAATCAAACAAGGCAAAATGGGGAAAAATAGACCAAAAATATGTAAACACTGACTGTGGAGAAACACAGAATATGGAACATCTTATTACATTCAGAAACTGTCCTCATCGATATACCCTTGAAGATTTGTGGCTCGCCAACAAAGATGGAACCGACGTAGCCCAATACTGGGCCGAAATTTTATGA
>OU898281.1:51803726-51891571 GCA_918026665.1 Diabrotica balteata
TGCAAATAGTATCTGCTATTTTTGGATTTCCGACCAATTTTGGATGTAACGCTGTTTGTCCTCCTTGATTCTTCTCTTAGAAATAGCTCATAAACAAGATTATCTGTAAAACCCTATTAAAATATATATGTGACAACTCATCTCACGACACAAAACTATTTTAGAATGCCAAAATTAACAATTCTTAAAAAACTAATAATAAGGAACGAAAATTATTTTTGTCGATCTATTCTATCGAATTGCTATTTTGCATGCAAAGGTATGGATCAAAATAAACTAGAAATCAAGAAAAATATTCACCGAAAGTCAATTTTTTTATGACCCGAAATTAACCAAGACATGTTTTTAGGCGTATTTTTGCAAGCTAATCCCAAAACCATTGTTAAAATAAGTGTAATCATCGTTCTTCGGCACTATCTGTCACTCTAGTGACAATATTTCCAGTGACTCCTAAATCAGACTATTTGGAAAAGTAATGCTTTGTTTACCAGAAAAAATATCAAAGTAATAACTAAAACCTGATACACCACTAAGTACATGCTTTTTGTATCCCCAGTTGTGAGATTTTGCAGGATTACATTGTTTGAGGTGGTACTGACCTTTTCAAAGAAGAATACTTTAACTCGTTATACTACTAACTATGAGCTAACTTAAATACTTGACGTAATGAAAAAAAAAATATTTTTCTGAAGCTATTTTCTTGTGGCATTGTAAATTAATTACTATTTATAACTGGGAATAAGCCAAAATTAAAGATAAAAATACGTTTATTGACGTTTCAATTTCCAATTCGGAAATCGTTCTTAAAATACAAACAGTAAATTGTTTGTATTTGGAGAACGATTTCCGAATTGGAAATTAAAACGTCAATAAACGTATTTTTATCTTTAAATGTGGCTTATTCCCGAGTTATAAACAGTAATTAAAAAAATATTTATTTAAAACATTTAGTTTAACAAAATTTGTTTTAAAATTACGCGCAATAGTAACTTTTCAGTTGTCTTCCCTGTAAAGTTTCAGTTACAAATTTATTTGTTTTCTTTTATAATAATCTAGATACATCATGCGACAATCTTCGATAAAAATAAACAAAAAAAATTTTCTTGTCTTTTCTTCAACAACGTCCTTGAATAGTTCACTTCATTCTTAAGCCGCTCATTCCATTCTATGAATAATATTTACGCCGGGTTACAGCTATTGTTATGTAGATGCTATATTCGAGATCGCACCAGGATATCATAGACTTCACTCAGATATACCGAGAAGTTCTCACGCATCCGAGATATTTCGCAATGGTAGAGGGCAAAGAATGATCAATGGCCAAGCTGTTAAATCTATTTGCATTTACAAAAATAAATTATCAGCATACAGACAAATAACATATTTTTACTTAAAAATAATTCAAATTGTTTCAGTCGTTTTTTATTAGACTACATAAATATTTTAATTTTAGCTCTGAATCAAACTTGCTAAATCCAGCAGTATTCTCTAGTTATCACTATTTTTCACATAAACCATTCCTTTAAATTTTGTAGGCATCAATAGTTATTTCTAACTCTTACTACCCAAACTATATAACTAGACCTCAAAATTGTTGTTGGTTTTAGCTTTATTTCTAATAAACTCTTTTATTTTTCTGCATATTAGGCCCATTTGATATTGAAAAAATTATTATACAGAAAATTGACTGGAAATAAACCTACAACACAACAAATACTTAACAACCTAACAAGAAAAAATAAAAAATAGACGAAGCCGAAGAAATTAAAAACGAAAATTAATTAAAAATGTTCATCTTCACAACTTTGCTTATTAAACCAAAGAACGAGATCAACAATACATTAAACTCTATTAATAATAACAAAATATTAAAATAGATCAGTCTCTATAAACCTTGAATTGCAGCATTAGCGGCTTGAATAGCGGCGAAATAAACGAAAATATTGCATAACATCCTGACAACTGTAAATGTTCGAACAATCACTACTTTAATATGGAGTGACATCCCCACGCGCCTTTACAACCCCAACAATTATGTCTGGCATTGTTTGTACTAAGGAATTACACAAGTCAGGGTCAAAACTGTCACAACTGTCCCATGGTTCCCTGAGTATCATTACGCAATTTCTGTTTTATCTTACGCCATAATCTCTCATTAACGTTACGATCTGGACTGGTCGAAATGAGAGCACTCTAATTTTATTGCCTCTAAACTATTTTTTAGTTGTTTTAGCTGTATGGCATGCAGTACAGTCCTGCTGGGATATAAAATTCAAGTCCTGGTAGAGTCATGAGCACTTGGTCCAAGACTATTTTTCAAAACGTCTTGATACCTTGCTGCGTTAATTGTGCCTTACATCACCTCATATCTTCCTAAAAATCTTTGATATTACCCAATTGAAGCGTTTGCTTAAAGTTTTCATGGACCATTGATGACTGGTTCAGAGTGATATTCAGTGACAAATCGAAATTTAATGTTTGCGTGGTTGACTTTCGAGAAAGGGTTACTAGAAGTCAAAATAAAGAATTCCATCATTATTGTGTCAAAAGAACTGTAACGTTTTTCAAAGGAATTAATTTTGTTTAAATTTGGCAAAATAGTCTTATACCAAGTGCTCACCGCTCTACCAGGACTTGATTTTTATATCCCAGCAGGGCATACAATACAGCGAAAACAACTAAAAATTGATTTGGAGACAATAACATTAAAGTCCTCTTTTGTCTTTCGAACAGTCCAGACCTTAATGTTAATGAGACATTGTGGCATAAGATGCAACAGAAATTGCGTAATGATCCCCAGAAAACTGTAGCTGATTTAAAGAGTAAATTAGGTAGATTGTGGGATAGTTTCATACCTGACTTACGTAAATCCTCAGTACGAACAATGCCAGACAGGATTGCCGCGGTTGTAAAGGCGTGTGACGATGTAACCCCATATAAAATAGTAATTTCTTGAATTGTCCGAACATTTAGTTGTCACAATGTTATACAACATGTTCGTTTATTTTTTAGCTAATTCTGCAATTTAAATCTATAAAGACCGAGCAATTTCAATATGTTATTATTCATATAGAGTTTAATGTATTATTAATCTCGTTCTTTGGTTCAATAAGAAAGATCGTGAAGATGAACGTTTTCAATAAATGTTTGCTTGTCCGAACATTTATTTGTTAGGGCTCGGATAAAAACATATATTAAACAAATGAGGGGGATACAATGGGATAGACAGATTATTAGAAATATAAAAAAGGAAATATATTAATATAAAATATAGCCACGTATGCAAAAAAAGTACTATTCTCAAAATATACAAGATGTAAAAACTTGTTTGCTCCAGAATTAAATGGGCTCTGAATAGCACACTAACAGCAGCTATGAAGACCATAATAATTGTTCCTTCGCCAAACAATATTTTAAAATGGATGGCAAGAGTGATAAACGACTTGATAATGCAGAGAAAAGTCTTCCTAGAGGGGATCCAAAGACCCTTGACGTGGGAGTTAGAGTAGCATGGGGTAAATTTGGATAATAATATTGTTGCCTTTAAGACTGAAAAAATATAGTAAACTATAATTTTCTTAACAAAAGATAAATACTGCGATCATGGAATATACGGGGTATTCAGTTTTAATTTAAAATAACATCGATATGAGAAAAATAATATATCGACTGGTCCTACGAAGAATATAGTAACTAATTTTTTATGTACTTGAGATAATTATAAAAGTGTATCGTCATCGTTACCAAAATTGATTAATCCATAAATTGAATATTTTATAACATTACGTGATACTTTTAATAATGATGTTACAAGAGTAAACATATTTAAGACAAAAATGGTCTTAAGTGACTTTTAAATGAGTTACTATAGTTTTCGATGGAGATATTTTTAAAGCAATAAATATCAGAATTATTTGTTTCTCAAATTAATTTATATGAAATACTACATTTTGAAGAAGTTACTGATCTAATTTTGCAGTTTTGTATTTTATTTGAATTTTCCTCCTATGACTCTTCTTCGCTCTCAACTGAACCAACTTCAGGCTCGAATTTAGTGTGTACTTGTACATAACTGTTAAAATTAAGATTTTTATAAAATCCATGGTACATTGTGGGTATTTTGCTAGTATTACACGGCCGCAGTGATGCTTCTAGCTTTTTTTCTTCAATTGGTAATGGTGCATCATACAATTTCGGTGGAAATTTGAGTATGGCGGAAGGCCATCTTCTGCATTTTCGAGTTAATTTTATGTCATCAAAATTTAATGGCCATCATATCGAAGAAGCAGATAACACCCTACCAAATCGAAATGATTGGAATTCTTTCAACCCAAAATAAAGACCACCTACCATCGAAAGCGTTGCCCAAGCCATTAAAAAGCTTAAAAATAATAAATAACCAGGAGTTGATCAAATTTGCAGTGAGCTCTACAAGAATGGTGGCGATGCCCTACTACAGACACTGCATAAGCTTTTACTTCTTGTTTGGCATAATGAGAATGTTCTCAAGGCGTGATATGCCCGTTACATAAAAAAGGTGACCAGCTCCAGTGTGACAACTATAGAGGTATAACCCTGTTAACAACTTCTTACATAATACTAGCAAATATTCTCTACGAAAGGCTGTAAGCTTACACAGTGGGCATAGTTGGTAAATATCAAGCTGGATTCACTCCAGAAAAATCAACAATTGACCAGATTCATTCAATAAGACAGATTCTCGAGAAAACATTAGAATTCACTATTGAAACCCATCACCTATTCGTCGACTCCAAGGCCGCATACGACAGTGTCAAGAGAACAGCGCTATACCAATATGCATGAGTTTGATATACCAGAGAAACTTATCCGACTAACGAGAATGACAATGTCTAACTTAGAAGCCACTGTTAGAATACCAGGAGAGAGTTCTAGATCCTTTGAGATAAAGGATGGACTCAAACAAGGGGAGGCTCGCCTCCTATTTAATATTGCCTTAGAAAAGGCAATCCGAGATACACGAATTAGGGATGGCGGTACTATTTACAATAGATCGATACAAGTCCTAGCATATGCTGATTGACATTGACATAGTAGGGCGTAGCAAGCGAGATGTTGAGCAATATCTCCTAGAATTGGTAACAGCGGCGAAACAGGTCGGGCTAGATATCAACGAAGACACGTTACAAAGGATCCGATAGCAAATGAGGAACGAGAAACAGTGTTTGGAAGTCATACCTTTGGACGTGTTGACAACTTCACATACCTTGGGTCGCTATTGACTGCTACCAATAAAACAAGCGAAGAAATCAAAAGACGAATAAATCTTACAAATAGGGCATACTATGGACTCCAAAAGCATTTCCACACAAGAAACATTCAAAGAAGAACTAAAATTATTAAATACAAAACATTGCTGAGGCCAGTCCTCACATATGGAGCAGAAACATGGACTCTAACGCAAAAAGATGAAAGACTTTTGGGAGTATTTGAGCGTAAAATACTCCGCAAAATATTTGGAGCTGTAAACGACCAAGGGCAGTGGCGCAGAAGATATAATTTTGAATTGTATCAGCTCTTTGATGAGCCAGATATCATAACGTTCATTAAAACCCAGCGACTTAGATGGGCTGGACACATAATACGAGTGCCAGAAAATACGATTGCTAAATAGCTAACCACAGGAATACCTGTAGGAAAAAGAAGCAAAGGCCGACTGCAAATTAGGTGGTTAGATGGAGTGGAAACCGACTTACGAATATTAAAAATCAGAAGATGGCAACATGTTGCCAAAAACCGAACAGAATGGCGACGAATCTTAGAGCAGGCCAAGATCCACAGAGGATTGTCGAGCCAAAGATGATGATACTCGTTGTACAATTGGTACAATTTCTGGATATTTAGCCCTTTTTAAGCTACAATTTCGGCGTATTCTTACATGTATAATGGAAAGTTACTATAAAAAACTGATTTATGTGATATTTTAAGTCTATAGTTTGTGGTAGTAGTTTATGTGATCTGTTAGTTTGTTTTCCACGTTTATGTTTCTGTACTAATTGACATCTTTCAGTTTTCTTAATGCTTTAGTGATTAAAGTTTTTGAAACGTTAAGGGTTTCCAAGGACATAGTTATGCAAACACTTTGTTCTTCATTGCCAATGTAGAAGTAATATTCTCGAGATCAATTTATTCGAGACCGTTGTTCTGCACTAATAGTTACTTGTTTTTTGGCAATTTGTCTCACATAACGAGCAATAAAATCTTACTTTCTCGTATGATCTTTTAACTTCCATAATTCATTGAAAAAAAAGGTCTCCACCTTCTTTGGTTATTTTGGTAGCACATTTTAGTCTACATGCATTTGCTCATGGTGTACCTATCTTTTTTTTATTTAAATACCTTTTCGATTTTCATGTTCGTGTCCCAGATTTAGACTAGTTTTAGATTTTTCATCCATCCACTCACTATATTGCCGCTGTTTGTTCTCTTTTTATTTGTGGTTGCGTCAGTTATATTATCTTCTTCTTCTTCACGTGCCATCTCCGCTACAAAGGTTGGCTATCATCATGGCAATTTTGACCCTGGAGGCTGCCGCTCGGAACAATTGTATGGAAGTGCAAGCAAACCACTCCCTGAGGTTTCTCAACCACGACATTCTTCTCCTACCTATGCTGCGCCTACCTTCAATCTTTCCTTGCATAATTAGTTGTAACAGTTGATATTTATTCCCACGTGGAATATGTCCCAGGTATTGTAGTTTCCTCATTTTAACACTCAATACGACCTCCTTTTGTTTGTTCATCCTGTCTAATACAACTTGGTTAGTTATCTTATCCTTCCAGGAGATTTTTAACATTCTTCGGTACGCCCACATCTCAAATGCCTTCAGCTTACCCATACATTGCTTATTTAGTGTTATATTATGATTAGGTTCAATTATTACTAGAGGGATGTTTTCTTCTTCTGTTGGAATGTAATCTGAGTCAGTATCAGAGTCTGCATAAAATTGTTTCTCATCGCTTTCTTTCTCAATTTTTTAATTTTCATTTTCATTGGCTTCATTCTCTTCTAAGCTTACTGAAATTAAATACAAAAGAGGTAAATACATAATATTTTTATGCAGAATTTAAGCCAACCTGTAAAACATTCAGGATTAATATCAGTCTCGTATATAATAAGATTCGAAGTTCTTCAAATTCTGCTTGATCGTATTCACTAGGTAGGAGAGGAAATGAGCATTAAAACAAACTCAAATAAAACCAAATTTTTAGTGTTTAGTCATGACCCACATCCTGATGCAAAGCTTTAATTAAACGGAGTCCAAGTTTAAAAAGTTCATAAAATGACATATCAGGAATTGTGATAACGGACCAAAATAAAGATATTTCTTTTCAATAACCATCTCAGTTTAGAACTAAGGCAAAGAATGATTAAGTGCTATGTTTGGTCCTGCTGTGTTTGATCCGTACTCTTGTATAGTGCAGAAGTGTGGACGCTAAAAGTATCGATCATAAACTAAATTGAAGCATTAGAAATGTGGGTTCATAGACGAATGCTGAAGATACCTTGGACAGCAAGGAAACCTAATGAAGAAGTACTAAGGAGCGTCAACAAAGATAAAGAACTGCTAAAGGCTGTTAAACATCGAAAAATGTCTTATCTGGGACAAATAGACAGGGGAAGTCGATATAAAATATTACAACTGATCCTTAAAGGCAAAATAGAGGGCCGTAGAGGTGTAGGAAGAAAACAAGTTTCTTGGTTAAAAAACATTCGTGAATGGACTCAGATACCAAATGCAGGACAATTATTCTATATTCAGGTAATTATAATATAAACTCAGTTCTGGAATACATTATGGCAATTATAACACAACTAAACATTTGAGCATAACCTTAAACTAGCGCTGAATACTGTACTTACTTATATTACGATGCCTAATGCTATCGCCTCGGATAACAACGAAGACTGTTGTAACTCAAGATACGATTATTTGCTACGGTTGTTTTTCATAAATCGAAGATACTATAAATTGTCATATTGGTTGCATAACTATATTTACTGGTTTACGAATCTTTCCTGGGAAAAAAATTATTATGTTTTGTTTTGCGCTCTTAACTCAAAAAGTGGAATATTTGAGTTACCACAGTCTTCGTTGGACCAGTCGATTGTAGTATGCGAATAAATATATCGTAGATAGTTAATAATAATGTATACAAGATTCGAAAGAAAATTGATATTATTAGAGATCAAGTTTATTTATATTGTATACTATGGATTTTTTCGACTTTATCTCCCGCGTAGGAGGCTGAATGTTTTTTTCGACAAAAAATGGATTTGTTTGGTTCACTAAGCAACTTTCTTAAGTAAATCTGCCAGACAAAGGCCTATTGAACGAAAGAAAGGGACCGACCCGATCTAGAATTCGTGAATTGTATTCGGAAAGCTGATGTAGCCATTGTTGGGTTCTTATTATCATACAAGGGACAACAATGCACACACCATTACCACTTGCCTCGTTGTATTTTCCCCGCGTTTACAATATAATCTAATAGAAGATGTAAGAATTGAATGAAGGCCTTTAAAATAAAAGGGTTTTGTTCACTTTGATGCACTGCAAATGTTCTCTTTCGCACGGTGAATTCTAATTGATGTACACGAAGAAAAAAAGAATTACCATTTTAAAGATTTTTTTTATCTTGTTTTAATGGGGAATGTGCTATTTTACGCGATGCTCAATTACAAGTAATTAAGTTTAATTATTGTATCTTATCGTTTAAATATACTTAATGTATTATTAGTCTACTAAATATACGAAAAGATTGTAACGTGTTTAAAATAATATTGTGACATTTTGTTTAATTTACGTTTATTTTGTTATTATACGTTCACAAATTGTTGATAGCACGAAATGTGCCTTAAAGTCATCAAACGGTCGTAAAATTTATATCATCATAGGCGTTTCTAAGGTGTTTATTGATTAAAATTAATATTATTATTAAATAATGTTTTATTACTAATATATTTAGCAAAAAACAATTAAAACTTTCAAGGCTAATGTTGGTTATTATATTAAATTAATAAAAATAAGAATTTAAACATTACCAATTTTGTAAATAAGAATACCTTATCTCTTTGGATATTTCAATACTAATCTTTGCGTTTAATCACTTTACTAGAAATCCTGGAATTCATATCCGAAGGTACTATTCGTTGCAAGATAATTAGGATGGAATTCCCCAGATTTTTAATAATATAATGGGTATAAAGATGCCAGCTTTGGCCACGTGCCTTTTCTGTTCAGTTTATATTCGAAACTTAACTTGAAAGGGTGAATGTATTACGAACGAAAACAATTTGTTTATTTAGTACATTTTTGACCGCATGTAATTTACGGTTGGTCTGTGTTTCCGCGTCTACGGCAGTAATTAACGTCTCGAATATTTCTTTTGTGAATTATATGCAGTGCGTGAGTGATTTTTTATTTCATATACCTACAAACATATACTACGTACCTTTCACTCGTGCTCGTTTTGTTAAATTGTTTGTGATGACTTCATCATCAAGTTTTACACCGTTACTGTTGCGTACAGTCAGTAAGTCTGTCTATTCACCAAGAGAAAAGACTATGGTCCTGAATATTCACGATGCTCTGACTATTCAACATGACTGGCGTAGGGGGGTCAACTATATATAGGCTCATATCAGAAAGAAAAAATACGGTATAGCTAACCCAAGCACAAACGAACATTTGAAGAGAGAGAAAAAGACTATTGAAATTGATAAATTTGCCAAAAATGGTATTCGAAGGAAAATTCATAGCTAAATTGTGTCAATTTTTAAAGAATTTAATTTCCGATGGGAGAAATCAGACCGAAAATCACTTTTGATTGACCGGGAGTAGATAATATGTTATAGAAAAAATTATCTAAGATCCATACGAAAATTCCGGGCTGAAGGAAGGCCAATCTTCTACCAGGATGAAACGTGGGTAAACTCAGGTCATACTCAAAATAATCACTCAAACTCAAAACTTTGGAGAAATAAAAATATATTAAGCGCCAGGCAAGCGTTTATGGAAGGTTGGTCTACTGGTGTCTCCCCACCTTTTGGTAAAGGCAGTAGATTAATAATTTCTCATATTGGTAGTAAAAAAGGATTTGTTAAGCATGGTTTGTTGGAATTTCAGTCCAAAAACACAAAAGACTATCACGTGGAGATGAGAGCTGATGTTTTCGAATAATATTTTTAGCAGATGATTGAACACATACCACCAAATTCAATTATAGTATTAGATAATGCAACTTATCATTCACGACTATGGAATGGTAAAAGCAGAACTTTTAAAAATTGCCCGGCAACACAAATCTAAGTTAAAGAAATACGTAGTTGACAAAATGGCGGAAAGGCGAAATATCACAGTTCTTAGACTTCCACCCTTCCACTGCGAAATAAATCTAATTGAACTCATTTGGGCACAAATGAAAAGTTATCTATGTGGCTAGAAAAAATATGTCATATAAAATACAAGCTATACGTGAATTATTATACGAGTCTTTACAACATATTACAGAACAAAACTGGAAAGATGCAGTAAGACATGTAATAGAAGAAGAACAAAAAATATAGGATCTTAATAACATAATTGATGCGACCATAGAGACACAACCGCTAATTATTAACCCTCAATACGACTATGATTCCGAAGTTGTTTATTTTGAATTTGAATAGTTTTCTAATCATAATTATATAAGGTAAGTAATAGTACTTGTAATCGTAAGGTATTAAAGGGGAAAGGCGCAAAATGTCACGTGTCAAAATGTTCAATGTGTTTTAAATGTATCCATTTTTTTTTCAAATCCTGAGAACACTAAAAACCATTTTTGAAAAATTTAAAGGCAGAATGAAATATTTATTAGAATAAATAAAAAGTTTCTTCTGCATGCAATATTTTTAATTAAAAATTATACTATATTTTCTCTTTTATTTTCACCCCTGTTACATAAAATATAAAAATAAACATTGTAGAAGTTTTCAGAGATTTTCTGCCCACAGTAATTATGTAATCTTTCATTCTGCGTTTAAATTTTTTAAAAATATTTATTAATTTTCTCCGATTGACATTTGGCGCCTTTCCCCTTAATTAAATAAATGTATCTTTTACAAATGGCAACAATCTTTTTATTTTTGATTAAAATAAAGAAGTTTTATTAAAACAAAAATACAAATTACATAAGTACAATTTAAAAATATATTTATTTAGTTCAAATAAATGTTTCAATGATAAACTCTCCGACACTGGTCGGTCATCTGTAACCAAAATACCTTCGTAATCGGATTATAATTTTGATTGCTGTATTGTATTTCTTCAGATACAAGGTGGGTTAGTCGGAAACATCTTAAACCGTCAGTTTCAGGTTGGTTTTTACTAGTATAGGATATTACCTATCCTCTCTGTATTTCAGTTCTCTAATTAGGATTAAACTTGTAGTAAGCTATCGACAAATTGTCAACCGACTACAGATTTTATAAAATCACAGTAGGTACTTAACTTCTATTTTTGTAAAAATTTCTTTAAAAACTATCTTAAGCCGCTTATATTTCATATTAAAACAACCGTTAAATTATAACAATAAAACTACAACTAACGTTGAGAATCAATTGCTTAGGGCTTTCAGGTGTAAGTTTGTCTTATCTTAGAGAGGTAGAATTAACAAATCATATTTATCATATATATGTAATGGGATAGTGAAGCGCAACATATAGCCACTTCTATTCAAATGTCAACCTCAACTGCTCGTATGATTATTTAGACCATGGTCTTCTGGTACATCATGCTAAATAACTAACGAGGCTCTGACGTCCGAGTGTTTGCCGGGATAAGCAATGCACCATTTACTGGCCAACATCTTAGAGCGGATGAGCTAGTAAGTAAAAGGACCTTCTGTTGTCTTGAGGCTGAGAAATTGGTCTCGAAGGCGGAAGAACCAATAAATTGGTCAATGACATCAGAAAGCAAAAGGCAACGAAAAACCACTGCATTAAAAGTCTCTGATGACATCTCTAGTATAAATTATAATGGCTAGCACTCTTTGCGCAAGAGACATTATTGATTATAATATTCGGAGACTAAAATCCGGCAGGGGAAGACAACCGTCAGAACACAAGGCCTCATTGATCGTCAACATGCGAAATCCTTGCACAAAATACCAAAAAAAAAAAATACTTACCCCTCGCAGATAAAAATAGCTACCTGAAATGTAAGAAGTATGTATCAGCCTGGAAAACTGCATAATGTTATTAAATAGTGGCTAAATACTTGTGGTAAGCGATGTACAATGGTTAGGAAATGGAGAGATATCAAAAAATAACCACAATATTTATTACACTGGAGAAGCCAAAACTGATTATCGATTTGGAGTAGCGTTCATCTTAAGCAGCACTATTAGAAAACCAGTGCTAGGTGTGATTCAAATCTCAGAAAGACTAATAATGCTTACAATTCAAGTTTGGAACTGTAACATTAATATAATTCATGTCTATGCTCCCACAGCTGATAAGACCGAAGATGAAATCGAAAAGTTTTATTTAGAATTGCACAATACAATAAAGTTAGCAAAATCTAGATATACTACTTACATTTTAGTAGACTTTAATGCAAAAATTGGAGTAGGTGCAGTTGAAAATATGTGCAGTTGGGCAGTTCGGATTAGAAACTAGAAATGAGAAAAGAGAAAGGTTCATAGAATTCTGACAAAAAAAGAATAGGGTAATTGCCAATACTTGGTTTCAGGTTTTAAGAGAAGACTATATACGTGGACGTCTCCTTCACATACAGAAAACCACATTATCAGGAACCAGACTCTATACTAGTATATAGCAGATATGAAAACTCTATAACCTCAGTTTAAACTTATCCTGGAGCAGATGTTAACTTAAACCACAATTCGTTAATTGCTGACGTGAAAATGAAATTAAAAAAAATAAACTCAAAAAAAAACAACAACCAAAAATTAATGTAAGAATGCTAAAAAACGAAGAAATAAAAAACGAATTAAAAAATAATGTGAATGTTAATATACAAAAACACTAACTGAAAAGAAACAAATTATGGATGTAAATAAAAAGTGGTATAATATAAAAAACACATTACTGAAACCAGCTCAAAAAAGTTTGATATAACATCGGTCAGAGGCTAAAAAACAGTGGATGATAGAAGAAATAATAGTACAGATAGAATAAAGGAGAAAATATAAAGAAAATGATCTACAGAAGTATAAAGAAATACAACGAATAATTAAGGACAAAATCAAAACAGCTAAGGAAATCTATGTCATGAAACAATATAAAGAGATTGAAGGACTAGAAACAAAATATGATATGAGAAATATGCACAAAAAAATAAGAGAAGTGACTGAAATGAGTTGAAATAGACAACAATAGCACATAAAAGACAAAAAAAAAGTACTACTAATAGATTTACCAGAGAAATTAAGACAATGGGAGGAGTACGTTTAAGAACTTTTCCAATATGAAGGAAGTGAAATACAGAAAATACAAGAATTAAATCTTTTGCTGTTATATATAACAGCAAAAGATTTAATTCCGGGGTGACCCGGCTCTGGAACCCAATTGAGCCATGTATTACCTTTGGTCAAATTTAATTTAATATAGAACATCACAGTTATTTTATAACACAATGTACAACATTTCATAACTAAATGTAATTTAAAGGGTTTTTACCCTAATATTTTGGTGGCTCAGGCATTATGACCTAGCATTTTCGATTTTAATAACCTGATGATGGACTGTGTAGTCCGAAAACGTTTGTTTTATTGATGTGGCCCTTTTAAGGGTTTTTTAAATAAATATACCCATTTACAAAGATTAACCTCTTTTTGTTATACGTGGTATACAGCCAGCTACAGGAATTTTTCCTTGTGGATTTTCTTTATTTTTGGTGGTTTGAGAAATTTCTCTCGTATGTCTTTTGAAACTGTATGTAACTTTTTTAGCTCCTGGTCCATTACATCCGATTGAATAACGGTATTCAAATTGTTCTGTATACCGCTTTACACTATGTTCTGTGTGTTGGTCATTTAATAGCTTGATGTCGAGTTTTGGATTGACACTACGTCTAAACTTCTTTAGCCTGGGCCTAATTTTGCCAATCAGTGGGTTATGGTCTGATTTGATATTAGCTCCTGGGTATGTCTTGACTGATATTATCCTGTTCCGGAATCTTTTATTAATCAGAGTGTAATCTATTTGATTTCTCACTATGCGGCCTGGAGTATCTTGAGGTGATTTCCATGTATATAATCTTCTGTGTGGGAGTTTGAAGTAAGTGTTAGTAATAACAAACTCTTCTTCCGCTACAAATTCACCCATTCGGTCACCTCGCTCATTTCTTTCTCCAAGTTCAAATTGTCCTGTGAATTTTTCTGATTGTCCCCTACCAATTTTGGCATTTAGATCACCCATAATCAAAGTTAAATCCTTTCTGGAGAGGCGCTTTAAGGTGTTCGATAGTTCGTTATAAGATGCTTCACTTATCTCGCCGGTTTGTCAGCCGTAAGGGCATATACCTGGATAATGTTATATGTAATTGTGTAGGTATTAAGTTAAAGGAGGAGTATTCTTTCCGATATCCTCCTTCTCATAAGTGCCTTCTCTATTGAGGTTGGCGATCAACATGGCCAATTTCTCTCTGTGCTGGGCTTGGTGGATTAAGTCATTTCCTGTTGTGTGAGTCCAGTCTCTGATGTTTCGGAGCCAGGATTTCTTCTTTCCTCCTATACCCCTTTTACCCTCGATTTTGCCTTCTAATATTACCTGGAGCTGCTCAAATTCCTTATGGCACATTATGTGTCCTAGATATGACGTCTTTCTAATTTTGATTGTATTAACCAGATGAGGTCGTGTGTTCATTATTCCCAGTACCTCTTCATTTGTAGTTTTGCTGGTCCAGCTTATTCTTAGCATTCGGCGGTACATCCACATTTTGAATGAATTCAGTTTGTTGACCTCATACTGTTTTTATGTCCAGGTCTCACAGCCATATAGTAGTAGAAACCACACATAACACTTTAGTGTTCTTAACTTTATTGTGATTGATAGCTTGGGGTTACAGAGCATTTTACTCATGTTCATGAAGCCAGATCTTGCTATTTCAATACGTCTTCTAATTTCTTTTGAGTGTTCTAGCTGACTGTTTAGCTCTCTACCCAGGTATATGAAGCTTTGGGAGCTCTGAAGGGTGCTACCATTGATTTGTATGTTGGGTGTAATTTGTTCATGGGGGTTCTTGTGGAATACCATGATTTTGGTTTTGGAAAGATTAATATCCAAACCTAGTCTGTGACTTTCTTCTGATAGTATGTTCATCAATATTTTTAGTTGGTCTTCTGTTTCTGCTAATACTACGATGTCATCGGCATATCTTACATTGTTAATGATGATTCCATTGACTCTGGTACCTTCAGGGCGATCTTCAAGAGAAGCTCTGATGATATTTTCGGCATAGACATTAAATAGAAGAGGGGACAGAATGCACCCTTGACGCACTCCTCGTTCTATGTTTACAAAATTGGTATTTCCGTTGTCTGTTCGAACACATCCTGTGTGGTTCCAGTATGCATTGCTTATTATAGCTATGTTGTGTCCGTCCAGCCCTACTTCTTTTAGCACCTCAATCAATTTTTCGTGTCTAATGCCTTTCTATAATCTAAGGCCTTTCTATAATCGACAAATCACACATACAGCTGTTTTTGAACCTCGAGATACCTTTCTGCCATTAGTGTCAATCCCATTATTGCTTTTCTGGTGCCTGTACCTTTCCTA
Organism: Diabrotica balteata; assembly: GCA_918026665.1. Taxonomy (NCBI): domain Eukaryota; kingdom Metazoa; phylum Arthropoda; class Insecta; order Coleoptera; family Chrysomelidae; genus Diabrotica; species Diabrotica balteata. The sequence continues at coordinate 51,819,549 of OU898281.1, forward strand.
AAACCATATTGAGAACGACTCAGGTATTCTTCACACTTATTGTGAATGCGGTTATAAATTACTCGCATAAAAATCTTAGCAGCATGACTCATTAGGGATACAGTTCGATGATCTTCACATTTCCTTGCTTTTTGTTTTTTAGTAAGAGCTACATATGTGGATGTTAGAATACTTAGTTTTCCATCGGTATCTATTTGTGGGGGCCCTTCTGCTCTCCCATCACCAAACAAATCTTTAAGATATTGTTCCCATATTTCCTTCTGTTTTTCAGGGTCTAATTCCATTTGGTTTTTCGTGTTTGTTACAATAGATAAATGTTTGGGGTTCCATATCCCAGCGACTTTTTTCACCTTTCTGTGTAATTCTTTATTTTTATGCTTCCTTTGCAGATCTTATGATATAGGTACAAAGTTTTAAACATGTCTGGCAGTTTCTTGATTTAAGATTATACTTACCCCATTTTTGTGTCTTCCATTAGAGTTACCTGAGTAATATATTCGAGGATCATTAATTTTACATTGCCCAGAGCTCGTCCATCTTATCTCACTTATTCCCATAATGTCTAATGATAGTCTATCCATCTCCTTGATTGCATTATGAGTCTTGCCTGCCTCATATAATGTTTTAACATTCCATGTGTAGATCGTGAGGTTTATCTTTTTACTATAATGGCAATGATTTTGTCTGCTGGCAACCGAGAAGGCCTTGCCGTCTTATGATTCTCCTTCTCTGCCGAATCTTGGTATCCGAATTCCATGATTAGTAATATGGTTTCTATGATTTGTCGTAGTCATGTTAATTGTACTAGGGGTACTCTCCGAGTCTTTAATGCAGTGGTTCCCCGTTGCCTTTTGCATATTTATGCCGTTGACCGTTACGTTATTAATAGGTTCATTCGCCTTCGAGACCGATTTACCAATCTCAGGACAAAAAGGTGCAATTCCACTTATCAGCTTATCCGGCCGAAGCCGTTGGCCAATAAGTGGGAGGATTGCTTATACCGGCAATCTCTCGGACATCAGAGCCTCGTTTGTTATCTGGCAGGTTGGATAGGAGAGGCTATACGTTGCGTATCTCTATCCCTTACATCCCTAACTCTCTACATCCCTAATTAATCGCACAAGAGGTGAAAGTTTTTGTTGGTGGGTAAATATTGCCTTTATTTCTGTTGATTTAAAAATTTTGTCGATTTTGTTAGTTACACCTTTTATGTAAGGAAAAAAAGCTTTTGTATGATGAGTCTGAGTCTTTGGGTTTAGATTGAGTCATAGAATCATAGACTAATGTCTATGATTTTAGACAATTAGAAAATAGCCACATGTGTTCTGTTATATTAATGTAAAAGCTATATAATAACGAAGAGAGATAGCTATAGAATTCAAAAAAAGATGTATTACCATAATGTACAATATAACACCTGTAAAAGTATTTATAAAACAATACTAATAATCAATATTTCAAAGTTTGAAACGAATTCTTAGTCTTTAGTGTTGTAAATGAATTTCTCTTAACACTGTAAGCTAGTTGATAGTCATTAAAATAATTTAATAGTACTGTGTATTAATTAATTTAAGATTATTATCCATACTATACAAGGCGCATCCTTAATTATATTAAAATGTTAATTAAATACATTGATCTATCGTAATAGCAACTGTTTCTGTAAAAATGTAAGAGAACGGGTTCGATACCGCAAAAGAATGAAGACGCGAGATTTAAATCAAAATTCAATTCAATTTATCTACGATACGTACAAACGGAAAATATGCGGGACCGATCTGGCGCCTCGTCCTATTCCTTTCTTCTTTCTTGTTTATTTTCTTTTTCTTCATCTGCGAGAGTGACGATACGGTCGACGCCCTTTCAGACCGCATTTTGATTTGATTTACTTTAGATTAACCCGCAGATGCCACTTATAAGTATTTGATGCAATGTGACTTAATTTATTTGTGACGTTTACCCAACTAATTGTTAAATAATACTTAAACATGGTCGACATACTTATAATCGATAAACCAAAAATAGATAATAATGTTGTGTGTATATAAGATAATATCAAAGGTGGTCAATAAATAAAAAAAAAATATAAAAATATGAATATGAGTTTTTTCTGAAACTTTTCCATTCGACAATTTTAATATTTTTTTGACATTTTCTCTCGTGATCAATAAATTGTAACAACGATTAATCTTGTTCTGAAGCTATTTTCTTGTGGCATTGTAAATTAATTACTATTAAACTGGGAATAAGCCACAATTAAAGATAAAAATACGTTTATTGACGTTTCAATTTAAATTCTATACAAGAAACTGGCACACTCTTAAAATTCAATTAAATTTTTACGAAGATGTAGAGATAACAACCTAATACCAAAGGGCTTGAAGTTACGTCCAGCATATTCAAGCAGAAGGTTGGAAAACATTCTACATAGAGCCAGTTTGTCCATGATCCGAGAAAGATTACAATATCATAGATCGAATTTATTTTTTTTTTTTGAACAAGATATTGTAATTATTGAAGATTTGCTTTTCAATGTGATATCAAATTCTGATTTTGATCAAATTATTTTTAGTTTACATATAGTATATGAAAATTCATATAGAAAACAAAGAAGTATACATTTAAATAAATTTAATATTCTTTTAGAACAAAACAGTATACACTTTAGATAACCTTAATAGAAATGATGACATATTAGCGACAGTTGTCAATCTATCAAATAGACATTTAAATGCAACGGAGAATTTAATACTGTCAAAGGGTCTAAACTTTGCTCTTACTCAGCCATCCGTTCCAAAATTAGACATAATAAGCTCAGTGGAGAAACTATCTCAATGCTTACCAACCCACGAAAAGGAAGAATACAGGGTGTTATGTAAACTTGAATTGGAAAAATCTACTAAAATTGAACAAAACATAAGCAAAGAGGAACTAAAGGCTCTAATTTTTTTAAAAAATGACAACTCCATAATCATCCTACCAGCAGACAAGGGGAATGCAACTGTGATAATGGATAAAATTCAGTACGAAAATAAAATTAAAGATCTATTAATAAACAGACCTTATACTTATACAAAATTAACAAAAGATCCAACAAAGCCTTTGGAAAACAAAATATATAGAACTTTATTCAAGTTTAAAGATGTTTTAACAAGTTATCAGAGAGGATTAATTACACCTCATTACAGTAAGACTCCTCATTTTTATGGAGTACCGAAAATTCATAAAACGAATATACCACTTAGACCCATTTGTAGTACCATGAATTCTCCTTGTAGTGAACTATCAAAATTTTTATTAAATATTTTAAAACCTTATACAAATAAAAATGACACATTCATAAAAAATACACAACATTTTTTAAATAAATTATCAAATATTGAATTTAATTCAAATAATACTTTGGTAAGTTTTGACATAAATAGTTTATTTACGAATGTGCCATTAAATAAGACTTTAAGTATAGTCAAGACAAAATTAGAGAGTGATGATTCATTGGCAACTAGAACAAGACTAAACATATCGGCTATAATGGAGTTATTAACATTATGTACTGATAATACATATTTTCAACTAAATAATGAATTCCATAAACAAAATTTTGGTCTAGCAATGGGCTCTAGTTTATCTCCATTCTTAGCCGATATATTTATGGAAGATTTTGAAACAACTATCATTTCTAAACAAAATTTCAAACCCACAGTATGGTGGAGGTATGTAGATGATGTATTCTCAATATGGCCTCATGGATCAGAGTTGTTGGACACATTCCTAAATGATATAAACGATAAAGAAGAGACAATAAAATTTACCATGGAAAAGGAATATAATAACACGCTACCTTTCCTGGATGTTTTAATCTCTAAGAACGATACTGAATATGAGACTCAGGTGTATAGCAAACCAACACACACCAATAGATATTTAAATTTCAAATCAAATCACAATATTAATGTAAAAACGGGAATAATTAAATCCTTATACGATAGAGCCAAAATTCTAACGAAAATTCGTTCTTGGAGGAGAAACATTTGTTAACAACTGTTTTATTAAAAAATGATTATCCTTTATCGTTTATAAATAAGGAATTTTCAACAATCGATCGAATAGAACAGAACAACTTAGAACGAGATCCTACAGCATACACAAGGAATAATATGAGGAAAATAACAATACCGTACATAAAAAGATTATCAGAAAAACTTAAAAGGATAGGAAATAAATTCAACATTTCAACAACATTCAAAACAACAAACACGTTGAGATCTATTTTGTCCAAAACCAAACTTAACAATGAACAAGAAAGGACAAAGAATTGCATTAATAAAATACCTTGTGAATGCGATCAGTTTTATTTAGGTGAATCATCAAGGCCATTAAATGTTAGAATAAGTGAACATCAATCTTATATTAAAAATAGAGAATTTGATAGATATCAAATCTGTAAACACGCATGGGATAATGAACATAGGGTTCAATGGAATAATTCAAATGTAGTCCTAAAAGAAACGGATGGTAAAAAAAGAAAAATCAAAGAAGCGGCTCTTATTATGCTAAATGAGGCCAATTGTGTCGCAAATTCCTCGGCAGAATGTACGGTTACCAATATTGAAAGAGGAAGTTATTAATAAGAAAATACCAGTATTAGTAAGTCAGTAACACATAGAGGATACGTCATTTATGTTTTATAAATAACGTAACATATAAAATCAGAATTTTGATGTTTGTTGAAGGTAAACTAAATTCACGAACAAATACTTACAATGTCGGGATAGTATTATGAGGTTTTTTTCCTGGCTTTTCCCTCATAATTTACTATGGAATCACTAACAGGAGAATTTTACTGTCATCATGTCATGTGTTTGTCTTTTTAAAGACGAATTACATGCTATGATTTTTTTCTGACGGATATTCTCACAAAGTTGATTTCATGTAATCGAATGAACTATCTTATAAGTAAAGTCGTTCCAGGAGCGCAACTCAACAATACTGGCAATATCATTTTAAAGTCGTCTACTTTAAAATGCATAATGTATGTCTGAATTGTCAATATAAATGAGTCAGATAAAATTAAATTATTAGAAGAATTTTTCACTATGTAACAAAAAACAAAATTTGTTTAATTTACTGTTTGTATTTTGAGAACGATTTTCGAAGTGGAAATTGAAACGTCAATAAACGTATTTTTATCTTTAATTGTGGCTTATTCCCAGTTTAATAGTAATTAACGATTAATCTTATGTATTATCATACAAAGATTCTATCTATGTTTAAATCAGCAACGTATTTTACTTGAATGTAAGGTAAAGAAAGATGAGATGAACCATATTTCATTGAATTGGTTTCAATTTTACTTGAGGAATAGGAAACAACTGGTTAGAGCAAATGATACTGATTGTAGTTATAAAAGAATTAAATGTTTAGTACCACAAGATTCAGTACTGGGTCCTCCACTCTTCCCGTATCTGCATAAATGACATCACTAACTTAAAAGTCGATGAAAACAACTTTCTTTTTGTTACCAGATTAGTCTCGTTGATTCCGTAAAATTTTTGAGACTTTTGTAGACAGCAATCTTAAATGGTCCCTTGCTTCATATGGAGTTATTTAGTAAGACATTAGCCTCAGCCTGTTATGCAATAAGATCTGTTCCGAAGGAAATCAATTTAGCACCTTGGATTAGATTTCGGTGTCTGAACGTGTAAAGGTCGTTCTGTATGTTGAGAATCGTTATTTAAGTTTTATAGTGAATATTTGGATTGTAAATTTATTAAATTTTGGACATATAATCATAAAGGTGTAGTGTATTGGAAACTGATGTTAACTCTAGCCTACGAGTAAGGGTAAAGGTATTATTTAATATCTGACTATAATTGCTGCATTGAACTGTTTATTTTGTTTACATCTGAACTTTGTGCTCATTAGTAAAACACTAATATCTTCCAAATCGCCTTTCGCTTTACGCCAATTTGATAGGCAACCAGTAATACGACATGGTGTGTTGTTGTTGTTGTTATCTTGATACTGGCCAATAATTACAACCATTATGGATAATTCTAAACCTGTTGCTTTTGACTACAAGGGCAACAAAATTGAACAAACTACTGCAAACGTAACTAAATCCATAATGTTAACGAATGACGGAGAAAACAATACACCTACAACTTCATACGTTGCTGCAGCCAAAACAAGACCTAAACCTATTTTTCCAAAAAAAGAACAAGCAATTATCATACATTCTCATCCCAATCTTGTGTTATTGGACTACGGTAAAGCAGTTGGAAACATCGTTAATCCCAAAAATGTTTGTTTTGCATCGAAAATATCAAACAACCGAGTGTGTATCTACTTATCAAGAACCGAACTTGTAGATCAACTTATATTAGAGCATTACACTGTAACTGTAAATTCCATTGAGCTGAGTATAAGAAGACTAATTTCTCCAGCTAAGAGAATATTAATATCAAATGTCTGTCCATCCATACCTAATGAGGTCATAGAACAGGCACTCAAAGATTTCGGACTTCAAATGGTGTCGCTTATATCATTATTAAAAGCAAGTATCCCAGGAGATGAGTACTCGCATATTATGAGTTTCAGACGTCAAGTCTACGTCATTCCAGCCACTGAAAACTACGAGCTTCAAACGTCACTTTTAATACAGCATGAGAATATCGCATATAGAATATTCTTGTCTACAGATCGTATGTAGTGTTTTCTTTGTAAACAGCCTGGACATACAGCAAACAAATGTCCTAACACAAATACACAAACAACCTTATTGCCGCAATCAAATAATTTATCATCAACGTTGTCAACAACTACAATAGTTGATACAAATTCTGAGAATCTTCAAGCAACTACATTATTACCAGCACCAGGTGTCAAACGACTGCATTCATCAACTAATAACACAAATTCTCTTGAAGACCAGACATCCGACGTTGATGTAATGCCCCCTCCTGAGCACTCTTCCAGCACTGATAAACCAAAATTAGTTAAGAAGAAACCTAGGATGCAGTCCACAAACGAAGCTATTCTATCAGACAACACAAAGATAATTATACAAAAAGTCTGTAACACAAATCCGAATGACTTTTCATTAACAGCTGATCAGATTATTGCATTCCTCGAGAACTCATTTCGCAACGGCAACCCAATAATCGAAGCTCTGAAAATTACTACAGATATACAGGTCCTGTTGGACGATATGTATAAGATATATCCTTGGACAACTTAAAAATTACGAAGGTTACCATTGTCTACGAAAGGACTTCCTGAGAGCCAGTGGCGGCACCTCAATTTTTGTTTCCAGAGATCTGTTTTCTACACATCACATACTCACTACTGGCATTGAAGCAATCGCAGTCTCCATCTGGTGTCCCTGCAAAATTACGGTATGTAGCATTTACGTACCACCTAATTACAAACTTTCAGAAGAGGAACTGTATGATCTAATCCATCAACCCCCCACTCCTTATCTTCTTGTGGGTAATTTCAATGCACATAATATTATGTGGGGCTCTGATAAAACATTTGGAAGGGGAAAAGTCATTAAAAATGTATTAAATTGTTTTAGCACTTGCCTATTAAATACCGGATCAAGTACATACTGCAATATATCTTCTGGCACATTTTCAGCAATTGATTTGAGCTTTTCTGACGCAAAGTCATCATCTCTATTAAACTGGCATGTCCTTGATAGTTTCTTTGATAGCAATCACTTTCCAATTCTGATTTCAAATAGCGAGAATAAATCTAGCAATTATAATGTACCCAAATGGCGAATCGCCAATGCAGATTGGATTGGCTTCTGCTCGTATCTCGAAAAACAACTTCCACTTCTGTCTCTTTCTGATGACGTAGACGAAGCTCTGAACCTTCTTATCCACTGCATTATCTCTGCAGCTGAACTACATATTGGCAAAACTTCTACGACCTATACACGGAAGAAAGTACCATGGTGGAATAAGGACTGTGAATATGCAGTTCAATGCAGTTCAATGCAAAAAAGCATTAAACAGATATCGAAGAACTCGAAATGATGAAGATTTTGTGCAATTTAAAAAACTAAAGGCTAGAGCAAAATACGTGCTAAAAGAAAGCAAGAAAATTTTATGGAGAGAATATACTTCATCACTAAAAACTAACACACCTTCTGCCCAAGGATGGACGAAAATACGACAAATGCAGGGCCGTAAGACAAGTTTTGTTATTCAAAATATAAGTTATCAAAACACCGTTATCATTGACACACAACGCATTGCCAATTTACTAGCTGATACGTTTGAACAAAAATCCAAAAGACAATACTCATCTAACATATCATCAGGCACATTAACTGGAGAGGACTCCACAATAAAAATTGTACAAGAAATCGATCCCATTAACACACCATTTACCTTAGAGGAACTAATGATGGCACTCGATTTGTGTAAAAACACAGCCTCTGGTCCAGATGACATTCCTTTCATATTCTTAAAGAAATTATCGACTCCTTGCATCATTATTTTATTAAAATTTTACAACTGTATTTGGAACAGTTATAATTTTCCTAAGCGATGGCGAGAATCATATATTATACCAATTAAAAAAGTTCACGACCAAATACAAAGTTTATCTAATTCATACAGGCCAATATCGCTGACGTGCACCATGTGCAAATTAATGGAGAAAATGGTAAACAAAAGATTGGTCTGGTTTTTAGAAAAAAATAGAATTATTTCACCGGCACAATCTGGTTTTAGATCTCATCGTTCTACATCAGACAATTTGGTAATTTTACAATCACATATTTCCGACTCTATGGCCTGTAAACAAGATTTATTAGCAGCCTTTTTTGATATAGAAGGAGCCTTTGACATTGTTCAAAAATCTGTAATCCTCCAAAATCTTCAACAATGTGGACTGGGTGGAAACATATACTATTTTGTGCAGAATTTTTAGATGATAAAGTTATTTTAAACGGAAAGCTGTCATCTACTCGTATTCAACATAACGGAGTACCACAAGGATCTGTTATAAGCACAACTCTATTTAGTTTGGCATTTAATGATGTAGGCAAAACTGTTCATCTTCCAGTTAAATACGCATTATACGCTGATGACCTTATACTCTTTTGCAGAGGAAAGAATACCGAAACAACCTGTCGACTAATGCAAACAGCCATTGATAATATAGAAAGGTAGTCGAGGCATATTGGGCTTTCCTTCTCATCTCAAAAAACTAAAATCATGAAATTTAGCAGAAAAACGACAAAAGATAATCCAATTTTGACAAACAACGGAGTATTACTAGATGTTATTGATCATCATAAAGTCTTAGGACTGACCTTTGACTCCAGACTTACTTGGAATACACACATACAGGAAATGAAAGGCAACTGCTTAAAAAATATTAATATTCTAAAAAGTTTAGCACATTTTCAATGGGGAGCCGACGAAGAGGTATTGCTCACAGTTTACACATCCATTATTCGCTCCAAAATAGACTATGGTAGTTTTGTCTATATGTCTGCCTCCAAGTCCATCTAAAAGCTCTTAGGATTAGGTAACATGGCGACATATGACTCCACGTTGAAGTTGCTAGTCCTGAGACGGTATGTCTTCGAGGACTGTATGAGTGCAACAATCCATCGGTAACTCTATAATCTTAAATCATTATGACATAATTTTAAAACTAAATGTAATTAAACATCTGTTAACGGGTTTTTACCCATATATTTAATCTTGGTTGCTACATTCATGTACTCCTAGACACTGATGATGGAACATGGTTTCCAAAAACGTTTTGTCTTTTTAACTTAGCCCGTTTGGGCCTTAAATATATACCTATTACAAAGGATTTTTAATTAAATTTTTAATACATGGTATATAGCCAACTACAGGAACGTAGATTCCTTGTGAAAGTTAAATTTTTATCAATAATTGACTTGTTTTGGCAAGAATATATATATATATATATATATATATATATATATATATATATATATATATATATATATATATTACCATTATTTTTATAGGGCCTGGTTAAAGAGATGCTGATCTACTCAACCTGAAAACTGGAAAATTCATTGTTTTTATTTCTGATGAGATGTATGTCAAAAATATATATTCTAGGATTAATAATGGATTAAACGATAAATTTCAGTAGATTTATATGCAAAAACCTCATTTTGGACAGTTGCTGAGTTTTTCCATGCTAAGCCTAAGAGTTTACCAAATTGAAGGCATTTTATAACCCTGTTGGTATTATTCTGTACCATACAGTGGGATTTAGTATAAAAGTTGCTTTTAAGTGTTATAAAAAAAGTACGATCCAGAAGCTGTAGATAATGTGTTGTGGGTATGATAAACAAAATAAAAAGATTTCCTTTTGCCCTTCAAATTCTAGTAGATCCAGGTTAGTCTGGTCTATTTATAAAGGAAATTTTTTTTCCACTTACAACTGATGATAATCAATTTGAGAAACTTCTGAAAAAAAATTTGAAAATGAAAGACATATCTACAAAACCTCTATTAGCTCCTGAAGACGAATTAGCCGAACAAACATTTACATCTTTTTGTCAAATTTTAGAAAATAAAAGATTTCAAGTAGACATTCCCTTAAAAACTGCCACAGAATTTAAGAAACTTGGAGACTCATTCATCATTCCAAAAAAGCGATTTTTATCTTTTGGCAAACGTTTACACGTAAATAACCTCTTAAAAAATTAAAAAGAACTCATAGATGGGTATGTGCAACTGGGACAGGCTCAATACATACCTTTCTCTTTAGAAAAAAATGCTACCCATAAATAGTTTCAATATTTTCAAGTTACCCTTTAAAACACCACTGTGTTTTAAAGGACAACAGTGCTTTAAAAAAAATAAGAGTAGTTTTTGACGTTTGTAGTAAAACTACTACTGGTTCCTCTCACAATGACATAACCCTTTAAGGCTACACTGTACAGTCTGAACTGTTTGATATTGTGATTAGATTTTGGCAGTACTAGTGTTTACTAGTGTTTACTGCAGATATACAGAAAATTTATAGGCAGATTATGATAAACCCTGCGCAAACATTTTTGCAAAATATTCTCTGGTCAGACTCTCCCGACAAGTCTCTTATTTGCATACAGCTCTTGACGGTTACTTTTGGCACTAATTGGGTTCTCTATGAAGCTACTCGCACTTTTATTGAAATTGCTACTAGCAGTAGTAAAAATTACCCTATGGTGAAAACCATAATATTAAATCATAAGAATAGGAGTGACATATTGTATGGTGTTAACTCCCTTAAAGATTTTGAATCATCATCTCACCAACTAAGCTACTTGGTAACACTGGATTTCAGTTACACAAGAGGCACTTTAATTCCTTTTAATTTTTAAAAATATGCAAAAAAAAACTCAATTAAAAGAACCTTAAAATTTTTCTGACAGATCTTACGCTTATCTTGGGATCAAATCTTTGATAATTTGTCCGTCTCATTTTCTGAAATAATTCCCGAAACAGCACTCACAAAATTGACTCTTTCTACTATTGCAAGTATGTGTGATCCACTTAGTACAATTAGCCCTTTAGTTGTAATAGTGAAATTGTTATTGCAACAATTATGGTTGATAAAGGTAAATTGGGGTGAACCAATAAATGATTAGTTTATTCACGATTGGAATTCTTCTTCTTGATGTGCCTCTCCTTTACGAAGGTTGGAGATCATCATGGGAATCTTTATCTTATCTTTAGCAGCGCGGAAAAGCTGCACAGTTGTATTATGTTGTATTATGTTGTATTAAACTAAATTGTTTAGACCAGGTTTAGAGGTTCTTTAACCATGATGTTCTTTTTCTTCCTGGACCTTGTTTTCCAAATATTTTTCCTTGCAGCATGGCTTAAAGAAGAGCATATCTCGATTAATTTTGCATAATGTATGTCCGAAGAACTGTAACTTTCTAAATTTGATGGTGGTCAGTACCTCTCGGTTCTTATTCATTCTTCTAAGAACCTCTTCATTTGTGACTTATACGATCATACGATTGGAAGAAGTTCACTCAATGTTTTCCCAAACGAAAGGTATTAAAAATTCTGAGGTGTCCATTTCTTGAAAAATCTATTCTTCTTCTTCTTAGTCGTTAACCTGATGCAGGTATCGTGATATCATGAAGCTGTTAGGTAATTTTTCCAATGTTCCTCCACGTTTTTCTATCTTCTGCCAATCTAGCACATTCTGACAATGGAGCGCCAATGGTAGCAACAATATGGTCCGTGTATCGTGTAGGAGATCTACCTCTACTTCTTTTGCCTTCTACTTTTCCCTGGATGGTAAGTTTTTCAAGACCATTTCTTCGATGCACATGTCCAAAATAGCTTATTATCTGTTCTGTTATTTGTGTTCTTAGTCTTTTCTTTATGTTTAACTGGACCAGTATGGATTCATTTGTTCTTCGGGCCACCCATGGTATTCTCAGCATTCGTCTCCAGCAGTACATCTCAAATACATCTATGTTCTTTTTGTCTTTCTCAGTAAGGGTCCAGCATTCCGATGCATAAGTAAAAACTGGAAAAACTAGACTTCTTACTAGTCTCATTTTTGTATCGGTAGTAATTTCATGGCTTTTCCAAATTTTTGTTAATTTTGCCATAGCGCTTTTTGCGATTGCTGACCGCCGCTTTATTTCTTCAGTACAGCCTCCTTTGTTGGTTATTAATGAGCCCAGATACACAAATTTATCTACAACAGCGATATTGTTTATCCTAACCAGATGATTTTGATTGTTGTTAGCTCTGTCAATTATCATGATTCTCGTTTTATCCCTGTTTATTTTAAGGCCCATCGATAAGGTTACGTCTTCTATCCGTTGTAGCAGGTGAATCAATTCAGTTTCAGAACTAGCGAGGATAGTAGTATCATCTGCATATCTCAAGTTGCAAATCTTCTTCCCGCCAATGGTGATGCCACCGTTCCAGTCCTCAGTAGCTTTTCGCATTATCCATTCACCATAGATGTTAAATAAAATTGGGCTTAGTATGCAGCCTTGTCTCACGCCCTTTGTGACCCTGAAACTGTCAGTTAGTTCCCCATTTATTCTAACTCTGGCATAATTGTTATTGTACAGGCTTTTAATTAGCAGTATCAGATGATTAGGGACTCCCATTTCAGACAAAACCTGCCACATTTTACTCCAGTTGACCAAATCGAAAGCTTTACTATAATCTATGAAGCACAAATATGTTGTGATGTTGAATTCTCTGGATTTTTCTACAATCTGCCGTACGTTTAAAATTTGTTCTCTAGTACCACGTCCTGGGACGAAACCTGCTTGTTCCTCCGCAATGTTAGGTAGTAAAAAGGGCTTTATCCTCTCGAGAATTATGTGTAAGAGTATCTTACTGCAATGCGCAATTAGAGCAATTGTGCGATAGTTGCTACATAAATCTTTCGCTCCCTTTTTATGTATGGGAATATATAGTGATTGTGTCCAGTCCTCAGGCCATTTACCTGTCTCCCACACTCTTTGACAAATTTGATGTATTATATCCACTCCAACGTCATCTAGTGCCCAAATCATTTCAATAGGTATGTTATCTGGACCGGCAGCTTTTTGACTTTTTTGCCTCATAATTGCTGCTTCAACTTCACTTTTGAGTACGTCAGGTTCCGTCGCAAAACTGGCATCTTCTTGTTGTGATGGGGCGTCTGTGCTTTCCTTAATCATCAGTCGTCCACAGTATTCTTTCCATCTGTGTAAAATATCTTTTTTAGAAGTGAGTAGAGTTCCGTTATCATCTTTGATAGCAGGGTAGTTTGGTGTAAAGGAACGTGTTATCTGCTTTATTTTTTTAAACATGTCTCTGGTCTCAGTTTTGGTTTTATGCCCTTCTATTTCCATGCAGATTTTGTTCAAGTGTGTGTTCTTGTCCTTTTTGCAGAGTCGTTTTATTTGACCGTTCAGCGCTTTATAGGCCTCTTTATCACTTTCACTGTTCAGTCCTGTGGCTTTTAAGCACTTCCTCTCCTGTATTTTAGTCCACGTGGAATCCGTTATCCATTGTTTCCTTCTTTCTTCTCTATCACTCTTAATATTTTTCGCAGCATTATGCAATATCGATTTTGTTTTTGTCCATATGCTGTTTGAGGACTCGTCTGGATTTAATGATTGTTTGAGGTCACATAGCTTTTGCATTGCGGCTTTTTTGTACGGATCGTTATATCTTAGATGCCATTTAGTTGTTGTATTTCCTGTTTTTGGACTGTTTCTTAACTTCATGCGGAATTCAGCTGATAAAAATTGATGGTCGCTATTACAATCTTTTCCTGGATAGGTCTTAACATCCTTAACAGCGCTCCTCCAACGGGTTTTTACCAGTATAAAATCTATCTGATTTCTGTATCTATTTCCTGGTGATATCCAAGTGTATAGTCGTCTTGGGTGATGTTGAAAGCCTGTATTAGTAACAAACAGGTTGTTGTCTATACAAAAGTGTAGCAAGCGTTCTCCTCTGTCATTTCTTTGGCCAAGTCCATATAATCCGACGGTCTCTCGCAAGTAATGATCTTCTGTAGTTACACCAATTTTAGCGTTGAAATCGCCTACGACTGCTGTGATTTCTCTATTTGGAAGCTTCCTAAGCGTCTGCTCCAACGTACTATAAAATGTTTCGATTTCTTCATCGTGAGCTTCGCTTGTTGGGGCATATGTTTGTACCACATTAAGATTAACTGGACTGGCATTCATTCTGACAACAATTATCCGATCGCTGACGGTTATGTATTCTTTTACGGAGGTTTTAAAGGCATTATTTACTATCACTGCGACGCCATTCCGAGATTCGTTATCATTGCCGGAGAAATAAATATCATTGCCATTTTTTGACGTAAAATGTCCTTTATTTTTCCAGTGGGTTTCAGATAGACCTACAATGGCATAATTGTGGATCTCGTTTTCCACTACATCCAATTTTCCGGGTTCCAGCAATCCTCGAACATTCCACGTACCGATTTTAAGGGTGCTCCATATTTTTATGTTTATTCCAGACTCAGAGTTTCCATGGCGTGCCTGGTTTCTCACAACATCATGGCCGGTAGCCCATTTCACACCATCAGCCCCGGACGCTGATTGGCGCCAATTGCTAGTTGGATCGCTCGGCATACTGATATGTTTAGAGGTCATCTTCATGATAGTTCTTGGGGCAAAGTAACGCAGTGGGGCCCCACTTCCTTCTGCGTGGTAGAAAATAGTTTAGAGTAAGGAAAGAAAATAGTGACCCGTCCGCCCTCGGAAACCTAATAGCCAATCGGGGTCAGAAAAACAAGAGTTGGCCAAGAGAGGCTGATAGGAAAGATAAAAGACACTTTACTCAAAGACTAGTTGAAGAAGAGTAAAATGTGAAGGTTCTCATGCAGCGCCAGATGTGCTTCATGAGAGTATGAGTATTAGTACACCTTGTGTTCCCGCTCATACATCGGGGTTCTGACTACAGGCAGTATAGCTCGTCCAGCATGCTATAGCAAGAAGAAGAGAGTGCACATCATCTCATATATAGAAACTAGTACACACCATCCCCATGGCCTGACCAACGAAAAATCTATTAAGTATGTTTAAATACATGGTTTCGCTAACAGTAGTAATAGTAGAAAAATCTATTAAGTATGTTTAAATACATGGTTTCGCTAACAGTAGTATTAAAGCAAATGCTGTCTGTGTTTATCTAAGAACTATATATACTGACAACTTTGTCTTCTCTATTTAATTCACATATAAATCTAGAGTAACCCCAATTAAAACTGTACTCCTACCTCGACTTAAACTCTGCGGTATATTCCTTATTGCTTAATTAATAAATAAACTCTGTGAATTTTTTGAAAACCAGCTGTCGTTTGAATCAGTAAATTTGTGGTCCGATTCAGAAATTGCTTTGTATTGAATTAGATCTCTCCCTTCTCGATAGACAACATTTGGTTTCTAATAATAGAGTTTCTAAAATTCAAATGCTGTTCAAAAATGTTTAATAGAGACATGTCAAATTAACAGACCAACTGATAAACTCTAAATTATGGTGGCACTAATTTTATTTTCTCTCATACTCCAGTTTTAATTTATTAGAACGTAATGAAGAACCTAAAACTTCTCAAATTATAGAAGAAAGCCAAAAAATCCCTTGTGACTACGCATTAACAGAAAACAATGCAACACGAATTCTGGTAAGAAGAATTTAAAAAATGTTCTAAATTTTTATGGCTAGGTACTTCATTCTTTTGCATACGTGTATGTTCAAAAATGTATCCTGAATATTAGAAGCTCATCAATCAAGCTATCTGTTTTATGTTTAGTTACGGAATTGGATCAAGCCCTTGTTTCTATAATAAAAATTATTCAAATTCAATTTTTTTTACAAGAAATTGCTGATCTAAAGTCTGGTAAACCCCTCTCAAACAAACACATCTTATCACTAAGCCCATTTCCTAATTCTCAACATTACAACAACACACAACAAACTTAATAACTTCAGTTACAAATTTTACCCAATGCCGTTTTCGCGAAAGCATTTACTGTGACGTGGATCGGTTTTAACGTGAAAGTTTAAATTCAACGTTTTTGATCATTTTTCAAATGACTTATATTTGTAGCCAAAAAACAAAATAGAAATTCCAAGTTAGGGGTATTGAAGATGGGCTTTAAAAATAGAAACTGTATAGCAATGGTTAAAAACCGGTCAATGCAAGTGATACATTTTATTGATCTCGTGAGATTAAAAAAAAAAGCAAAAATCGCGGAACGATTTTTTATTAACAGATATTCAGAAATGAAATTTTTGTTCAAAATTATCTCAGCAAATCGATGTTACTTGTTTTCCTCTCCCATGAAGTTTGTTTCTGGGGGTAGGAGTGATAAACTTTTTTTGATCTTTTTAGGATTCCAAAATTGACATTTTAGCTAAACTCAGCTGGTTCCTATGATTTTAGTAAATTAGCTATACATGGTATCAAAATAAATGATGTTTACATTTTTAATAATTGCACTTCTAGCTAACAATAAATCGATACTTAATATTTCGATGAACAGAACTTGAAAATAAAATCAATTTTATACTCGTAAGTCTACCTGTATGTGCTTAAGCTGATACTTAATTATTCAATAGCTCTTTATAGTTTATGGCACTATGCGAAAGTAAGTTACGAATAAGCAAACAAATATACTTATCTGCTTATTCTAAGAGATCAACAATCATAAACTGTTTGATTTTCACATGTTTATTTTCATACATTTAATGATACTAAACTCATATACACGACAGACAATTATATTTTATTATAGAATATATAAATATCTTAGTTTTTATAATTTGTTAACTCTCTGCTTTGTGCTTATTTATTTGCAGGAACCAGGATATATCGCCGCTTTGCATGAAAAGTATACAATCTCCAATTTTTTACGAAATTGAGTTAAGTATATAGAAACGCTCAGTATCATCAATATTTTCTCTGGAATAGTGACAATCAATCGTAATTCAAGAAATATCCGCTAGAGAGCGCATTGGTTAGTTTTAAATTGGAAGGATCGTGCATCTCTTTCGCCCTAAAACTGTACAATCTTTGGTTGTGTTCACGAATTGAAGAAGTGCGAATTAAAGAGTATACAAAACCAAAATATCAACTTGAAGGTAAGCTTTGTGTTTCGTTAATAGTATATAATTTCGAATTTATTTAACTTTGCTCATAATATTTTTAAACATTCTTCTATATAAAGTTATGTAATTTTGAACTTGTATAGTTTTCGTGAAAAAAATTTACTGGTATCTGATGCAATCTTTATCAGTGTAATAGTATATTTCCGTAATTGTATACTGTTTCAGATAAAGTTGAACAAAAAATTTATTTAAATTCGTAATTGTATTGTTTTAATTACAAACTTTACATCGGACTATGTTTAATTATGATGTTGTATTCTTTTCGACGTATTATTTAACATTAGTTTTCTGTTATGTTTTCGTTAATGTTGCATATTTACTTATAATGTTTGTTTTGCTGAAAAGAAAATAATAGTATCTAATAAAGTTATTTTTTACAGGTTCATATAATTCTTGAAAATGGCAAGCAGAAGAGTATTTTTGAAAAATCTAAAAGAAAATATTAATGCCAGAAAAACATTAACCAAGTCAAAGGAAAATAGGAATGTACCGTTTGTTGATAAAATATTACATGAATTTTGCAGAAAAAACATAACGATTGAAGAGTTAGGTAAATACCTATAAATTATTGAGTTGAGTAGATTCTATAATACTTTTACAATTAAGATGCAGTAAAAAAACAAACCAAGACACCTTAAATGCTACTAGGAGCACTTCCGGATCATAAAACTTTGAAAATAATGATTTGGGATTTACAATGTATATACATAATATATATACGGAATTTAATATTAGTTTTTTTATTCCAAAGAAAGACGCGTGTGAAGATTATACTGCCTACAGTTATGCTGTTGAAAGTGAAAAAGAAGTAATGAGAAAGGTATACGAAGACCACATAAACGAAAAAGAATTATCACGGTTAGAAAAAGACAAAAACGAAGCTCAGTGTAGATCATTACTAATCGTTGCTGTTTATGACCTTCAAGCCTTGTTCAAAAGACGAAATTTTATTTTTTATTACGTCTAGAAATTATATGCTTAAAATTTTACCATCTTCGATTTAAAAACAAAAGATGAGTGTTTTTTCTGACATGAAGGGCAAGGCAACAGAGAAGCTAAGCAGATAGCCATATGCGTTTTAAAGCATATCCAGGAGTTATCTGCAAGTGCAAATAAAGATATAGACATAATTTTTTACAGTGATAACTGCACAGGTCAGCAAAAAAGCAAGTTTTTAATAAGTATGTACGTTCATGCTATAGTAGTAATTCCTACCCTTAATTCAATTACTCACAAATTTCTCATTAAAGTGCATACTCAAAATGAAAATGATTCTATTCATTCCGTAATTAAGAGAAACATTAAAAAAACCTTTAAATCTGGACCTATATATACTCCTGATCAATACGTTTCTTTAATAAGGACAGCCCAGAAATCCAGTAATCATTACAAATTTACTGAATTTGCTTACGATCAATTTAACGTTTTAAGACTCTTACTAATGAACTAGCGCGTAACTTTTCTAAAAACACGACAAATGAAACTGTTAAAATGATTGATCTAAAAGAAAACTATTTAAGTCAATATACCACGTACCTATTACAATTTCACAGTAGAAGAAAAATGGTTTATTGTGTATACTGCAAAAGAAAACCATTCCTGGTTATTATCTTGAATTCTATGAAAATCTTTGAAAAAGTTTCCCATTCCCTTTAATTTGTTTTTACTTTAATTGATTGTTTGTATTTAATAGTAAATATGATTTTGTTAGATAAAGAGTTTTGCCTTCGTTACACTCATTTCTAAGACTAAGGTTCATTGTAAGGTTAAATTTTTTTGTACGTTGTAAATTCTTACGTTTGTGCCATATTACTATTTGTTATAATATTTTTGAGAATAAAAATTTGCTTGTAATCCTAATTTTTCATTGGACAAAAACTATTTTATCATAATAGTACTTTTCAAACATTTGTATAATAATGAAAATTAATAATATTTTCTCTGAAAAAGTAGCAAAATTCAAAACATCTTATTTAATTTTTTTTTATTATTATTATTCATACGGTTGAAATATTTTCATGTTTTTTAAACACAGAAAGGATACAACTAATACAAACTTAAACAAAAACCTGCTTATGTTTATTGTGGTAAATTTTATTTACCGATAAATCTTAAAAATGCTCTCCTAAAAAGTTTGTAAATTTTTGAGATTGTACAGTTTTCATCCGAACGGACGATATGTCAGATACCTTAGTCCATTTCGATGTATAAAAATAATCCCTTTAATATTTAAATGAATACCTCTTTTTATGAATACTTGTTTTATATTGTCAACAAGAAAAAAACATAAAATCTTAATAGGAGGGCTATGTCACAAGTTAAGTTAAATCCTGCATCGTATGCAATACTGTTTTGATACTGCCTAGCGAATTCGCCAAATTTTGAAACAATGTAAAAAAATCAATAATAGGATACAAACATCAAAAATATCAACATCTTGACCGTGTTTAGAGGAAATATGGTATTTTAAATATCATCATCATCATCAGTGGTGCTACAGCTCTAGTTGAGCCTTGACCTTTCCCAGTCTATTTCGCCAGTCGTTTCTGTTCATCGCCAACCGTTGCCAATTTGCCGCGCCGATTTTCCTTGCGTCCTCGTCCACACCGTCCCTCCATCTTAGTCGGGGTCTGCCTCTACTCCTATTTCCCACTGGGACCGATAATAGAGTTCGTCTGGGTGGGTAATTTTCATTTGCTCTTGACACATGTCCAGCCCATCTAAGCCTACCTATTTTTATGAAGGATATTACATCTCTACCATTTACTATTTTTTTATACTTCTCGTACAATTCGAAATTATATCGCCTTCTCCAAATACCATTCTCACAGAATGCGCCCATTATTCTTCTTAGTATCTTCCTTTCGAAGACGAGCAGAAGATTTGCGTCTGTTTTGGAGATGGTCCATGTTTCTGACCCATATGTCAGCACTGGTAGGATGAGTGTTCGATATATTATTAGTTTGGTTTTCTGGCTTAAATTTCTGTTTTTTAGCTGCTTGCTTAGTCCAAAATAACATTTGTTTGCTAGCAGTACCCTCCGTTTAACTTTTTCAGATGTGTCATTATCGTTTGTTATGAGAGAACCCAAATATGTAAACTTATTTACTACCTCAAAATTATATTGGTCTATACTGAAGTTTTGTTCGGCGTTTCTAGCTCTATCTCTGTTATTTGGAATAGATGCTAGCATTTTGGTTTTTTCCTCGTTTATTTTAAGGCCCATATTTTGTGCGGCTGTCAAGAAGGTGGAAGTCATCTCTTTAAGTCCTCGTGTAGTACGTGCAATCAAATCCAAGTCGTCAGCGTACGCCATAATCTGCGTTGATTTATTAAAGATTGTTCCCCTATTGTGTAACTCGGCATCTCTTATAGTCTTTTCTAACGCTATATTAAAGAGAAGGCACGCCAGCGCGTCTCCCTGCCGTAACCCTGCATAGGAGGGTAAGACAAACAAACGCTTCTATAATATAAAAATGTAGCTTCTCCAATTTAAATTTTAAAGTGTTTGTTTGTCTTTAGTGTATTTGTTATGTCCCTGTTTACATGTATGACATTCGGTTATTGCTGGATAGGCCACAATTGACGAAATGCCCCTGAGGATGATCTTGTGATCGAAAGTACTTGGGCAAGATTTAATTAAATACTGTGTTCGATATTTGCCTTGTGTACCATCAAAGTTCATTTAAATTTAGTTTTTATAGTATTTTAACGCCTTTCGGTAGTGATCAACCAATGAGTGACTGAACCCTAAGTTCCCATCTATTGGTGTAGTGGTCATCTCTCGGTCAACCGAGATAAGGATAAAAATGATTAAATCTACTGATCTGAAAAAATGCAACGAAAATATATAATGGTATCTAATTAAGAAGTAGAGATTTAAATGGAAAATTGGGGTAAAGAACCCATTCCCAAAATACTGATTAGCTATTTTATGGAGACTGCAGTAGTTGTATTAAAATGGCAACAAATCCCGCACTTAAGTCGCTAGCAGATCCTTGGTAACACCGTTGAACCAAATAGACAGTGAAAATGTATGGACAAAAGAAATATATGAACATGTTTTTATGCCTGTATACCATATATATATATATATATATATATATATATATATATATATATATATATAATGAAGTAGAAGTATTTGCTGACAACAAGGAAGTAAATTTTCAATATTGGGTTTGCAGCAATAAAAATGATACGTATACTCTTTTAAATTTTTATTCCGAGCTTTCGGACATGGTTATGTCCTTCATCAGGGAGCTACAAATGTGATGAATAGTTTGTTATAAGTTTGTATAATTAATTAAAGATTCGCTACTTACAAACTTAATGAGGTTGGATCATCAATGATTTTCTACAATGTCGATAAAACTTATCACAGTCTGTCATATTTTTACATAAAACTTATTCCTATATTTAAAATTTTTAAAAATTGCTTTACAATCACAAACACTTACTTATTATACACACATTTCTGACATTTTTATTCTTAATTTTATTATATCGTCATTAGTTTTTTCTCAAGACAATTCAGTGGTTTTTATTATATATATATATATATATATATATATATATATAATAATAATAATAATATATATATATATATATATATATATATATATATATATATATATATATATAATATAATAAATGTTGTAATTTTTAAAATATGTGGTTCTTTGTTTAATTTAATATTCGTTTAATATTTAATTTAATACTCGGCTAGCTCAATTATGTGTTCTAAGCAATCTGTCACTGTGTGACGTCGACTCTGTAGTCTCCTGGTAGAGTTCAAAAAAAAATTAAACCAAAATTTACTTTAGACTCTTGATAAATTAACTCAAATGAAGCAAGTTAATTATTAATATTGAACAAAATTCGTCTGCAACTTGGGTTGCCTTTAAAAATTTACAAAAATAGGAATCGTATAAATCTTAATGTGGTTTAGTGTCGTGACAATAAAAATTTATTACAAAATGTGGAGACTCTCTACAAATATCTAAAAACTAAATAAATATTGCAACTTTATAAAGTATTTAAATGAACTATAAAGAAAAAGAAACTAAACACTTTATTCCGCTGACCGTAAGCTTGCATTCAAATATAATTAAAATTTCAAATGATCCCCAAAATTATTATCCAACCTCACTTTAAAACAGTTCTGATTTCTTTAAAGAAAACGATTTACTCGCAAAATAATCGGTGAAACTGGAATATCAACCCTCTCTTCGGATGTTAAGGTACGTACTATTCCATTTTTAATTTAATGATCATTAATATTTTCAATTTGTAAGGCCTTTTGCAATTATGTTAATTCATGAATTTTAATTTTCTCAATTTAAATGACATTTCTGTACTTTAATAATAATTTATAAGTCAAATGGTTTCTCTTACTCTCTGGAACAAATTCTGGATATCTCTGCTGTGGAAAAACTAAATTTTGATTAAACGATTTGAAAACACTCTCGGGCTATCCACAGTTTTCCGAGCTCCCTTCGTCGAAAAATTCTCGTCGGCGTCTCCAAAAAAAACCATTCACCGTTGCTAACAGCAACCAACGTTTTTTTTTTGTCTTCTATTTTTTTAAACCATTCAAACTCTCCTGTTTGACATATTTGTCAAGCCACATTACTTTCTCATAATCACTTTAATCGCATCTAATTTGGGAATTTATAAAAAAATATGTTCAGATATAAAACTTAGTCTATTAATATAATTTATTCTTTTCATCTCCACATCATTGTAATTTCTTATTTAACAAAACCCCTATTAATTTAGCTCCCACAGACTTGCTTGACAGTTTATTTTCTGACGTTTATTAAAATTTCTATGTTTAAATATTTTTTTAAGAATTCTTCTTTTTTTGTTCTTTTTAAGGTTTAGACGATTCATCTATACACTAGGCAACTATACTATTCATAAATTATTAACACTATACCAGGTAAGTCAAAATTAATTTATTTAACAATTAACTAATCTTTTTCTCTCTTTTATTTCAGAGTCGAACCCACATTGTGATGGCTTCATGAAATTCATGAATAACAAACTCATATAAGAATCCATTTAAGTTGTATCCTTTTTAACATATTGAAATCATTTCAATATATGTATATATATTTCTTCGTTTGTTTAATTTTGTCATCCCTGAGAGATGTGGCATCGGACACATTAAGATTTTAGATATGCAAGATAAATTCGATTTTACATGTGTTCGATTTGAATTGTGTACAATACAACAACGTAATGTCAGAAAATGATATTATTAAATACTAGAATAAAATTATTTTTTCTTCTAGGACTTCTATAAACAGCACAATAATAAATGGACAGAAATTTCTTTATTTAATATCGCTGACAGAGTTTTGCAATTACTAAGCAACCCGTCCTGGGTCAACTTTAGGGCGAGCGCCCACCAAAGTGGCGTAGCAAGTAGCACGTGGCAAGTAGCACGCATCTAGCATGTTTCTTAAACTGTAACCAATAAAAAAAAATGATTAGAATGAATGACGTCACTGTCATTTTGGTGTACGCTGAATCATTCGTTTTCATTGGTTACATTTTAAGAAACATGCTAGACGCGTGCTACTTGCCACTTGCTACGTGCCACGCCACTTTGGTGGGCGCTCTGACTTATAAGTGATAATTTATACAATGTATTAAAGAGTACAATCCGTCATTATTTTGTTAAGTAACCATCAGGTAATGTAGGGGTAGCTTAAAACCACATACATGTTCAAATTTAAATTCGCATTTCCATTTTGGACTACTGAGTTTTAATTCTCAACAATTGGGTTTAGGTTTAAACTTTTATTTTTGTGGCCATCGCGTGATTTGAACCATGAATCCCACCAAACTACTAGCATCGATTTGAATAGATATATCAGCTGCAGAGCCTTAATCAAAACATTACGATAAGTAGAGTAAGCAGAAGAATTATCCTAGCTGATACAACATACTTTACTCTCTCTCTATCTCTCTCTCGCTTGCTCTCCAATGACGCTATAGCCCAAATTGAGCCTTGGTCTTATCCAATCTATGCCTCCAACATTGCTGGTTACGTACCGATCTTCTCCAGTTTCTCACGTCTAACAGATTTTGCGCGACCGCAACCACTTCATTCTCCCACCTTTTCTTTGGTATTTGTTTTAGACTAGATACTTAGTAAAATGCAGGGCGCAAGACCAAAAGAAAGGCGTACTTTGCTATAAACTAGATATTTAAATTTCAAGACGTGTAATAAAGAACAAAGATACGAATCTACAAGACCATAATCCAACCGAAACTGGGGGGTTGACTCAAAAATCTGTAAACCGCATAGACATGTTTGAAAGAAAAAAACTGAAACGAATATTAGAATCTGTAAATGAGACCAACAGGTGGCAAATCGGATACAATTATGAAATATATAATATATATATATATATATATATATATATATATATATATATATATATATATATAAAGAACCACCTTTATCTCAGTATGTCCACCTACAACGTCTTCAATGGGCAGGCCATGTATTTAGGATAAAATTAATCCGGCTTTTAAAAAAGCTGTTGAATGCAAGAATGCAGGGAAAGGGACGTACTGGAAGATTAAGAAAGTGATGGGAGGATGAAATAGATAAGCAAAAATCTTCTTGGCAGTCAATCTTGGAGGAGAATGGCTATAGACCGTAACGAATGAAGAGATTTGCTGAGGTAGGTCAGGGCTCAAATTGAGCTGTAAATCCTAAGTATGAATGGATACCTTAAGTATCCTAAGAACGTCATATCATTTGCACTATTCTTCGCTACCCTGCTAACTTGAAGTGCTTTCTCTTCTTGACTTTTCAAACCAAACCCTAGTTGTCAATAAGCTAAATGGTTTTAACATTAATGTGTTGATGACGTTATTATTAGTGACCCATGGTCTTGCTAAGTCAGTAACAGTAACCATTGCTAAGTCTCTATGTAGGTTTCTGTTCCTGTAGTAGCGAGAAGTGTTGATAATGTTCCTTAGTACTTTATTTTGTAATCACTGGATGATAACTAAATTATTCTAACTTATTTTGAACTGTCGATATAATTGTCAATATAATTGAACACTACCTTTCCTGGATGTTTTAATCTCTAATAACGATACTGGATAATATAAGATACAGGTGTATAGGAAACCAACACACATCAACAGATATTTAAATTACAAATCAAATTACCACAATATTAAAAAGAGAATCATTAAATCCTCATACGATAGAACCAAAATTGCTTTTTCTAACGAAAATTCATTTTTGTAGGAAAAACATTAGTGAACATCTATTTTATTTCAAAATAATTTACTTGCTCTAGAAGATCACCAGTCAGGTCACTGCTCCCTGGTTTCGCAATCTCAGACTATATAGATAGTCTTCTTTGCTTTCTACAAGTTGTTTTATTCCAACCTACTAGCAATGGCCTACGGCATAGGTCCACTCTTGCTGCGACGACATGGTGACCAGCTCGCTTTGTGACTACACCCGTGGAGACGATGAGAAGCCGTGGTACACACAAGCCTATGAATGCTGGATCCGAGACGACAGAGGGAAGAGTTACCGGATGTTAGGACTTCAAAATCCTAACATTCCACCATTAACCAGACGCCTGAGACGAGCCAGTTTTCTTCAAAGTTTGATGTCCTGGCAGCTACAGTCACTGACTGCCCTACCAATATGTGGTTCGCGTCACTACGGAGGCCTCGGGTAAACTTGTCTACGTAACGCTGTGAACAATGCAGAATAAAATCGGAGAGCTGTCAAGGAGACGAACCCGTCGAGGGAGTTTGGTGCATTGAAGGAGGATGGAACCTGCCTAAGATGGAGATGCGGTCACCACCACCTTCCCCTGGAATCAACAGGGGTAACAGTGTTGTGTTAATAATGCTTGTGTTTGCGACCAATTATAATTTTTAAAACTTTTATAGCTCTTTCATGCATACACTTTTGCAAATTGTTTATTAATTTTAACTTTTCATCTTTGAAAATTGTTTATCAATTGTAACTCCAGGGGTCTCCCTGTGCTCCCTGCTTTCGCAATCTAAGAGGCTACCTAAGATAGTCTTCCTTACTTTCTACAAGTTATTTTATTCCAACCTACGAGCAATGGTCTACGATATTATGCGATATCACCCATATTATACAGTCTTTATCAAGACTTATAAATAAAACACCACACATCCAGAAGTAAACTGGATGCAGCAGATTGGATAATTTCATAGGTCCACTCTTTCTGCGACGACACATTATAGTTCTAAAAAAAAAACAGATGGTAAAAAGGGAAAAATTACAGAGGTGGCTCTAACTATGCTAAATGAGACCAATGGTGTCGCAAATTCCTAGGCAAAATGTAGTGGGATCTAGTTACCCATATTAAAAAAGGGAGTTAATGAAAGGAAAATACTAGTATTAGAAAGTCAGCAACATATCGAGGATATATCATTTATGTTTTTTATTTTAAGAACAAACATATAAAATCAGAATTTGGTGTTTATTAAGAGTAAACTAAATGTAAGACCTAATACTTACCATGTCGGGATAGTATTAGGAAGTTTTTTTTTCTCATGATTTATTATGCAATCACTAACAGGAGAATTTTACTATTTTACTGTCATCATAACATATATTTGTCTTTTTATAGACGAATTACATGCTACGGTTTTTTCTGACGGTTATTCTAAAGTTAACTCTGATTTCGTGTAATCGAATGAACTATCTTACAATAAAGTTGTTCCAGAAACATAACTCAGCAATATCATTTTAAAGTTGTCTACTATAAAATGTATAATATATGTCTTAATTGTCAATATATGTAAATGAGTCAGATAAAATTAAATTATTAGAAAATTTTTTTACCAAGTAAGAAAAAACAAAATTTGTTTAATTTATTAACCCATTAACGGCCAAGCACAGAAATACTGCAATAATATATATATTTTATTAACTAGGGTGAAATAAACTTAAACATTCGTAAAAAAATTGTTTTACACTTTGATAATGACAGGTGTCACAACAAAAAAATGGTTCGTTTTCGAACCTTTGGCGGAAGTGAGATATAAAAATTGAAATACACATTTTTATTTTTTGTGAAAAGTCTCAAAACATTTAGAGTGTAAATGGAACTGGCATTTTTGACAAACAAAAACAGTATGGTTAGAACCCTCCCTGCACCTTCTTCTTACATTTTCTGCATGCTTTACTACTAAATGACCTATCTTATCTTTTCGGATTTCATCTGGTAAGCTATTTTTTGACGGTCTACCCATGTTTACTGTCAACGGTACAGTTGACATTTCATCTTCTTCACTCTCATTCTGGTCTAATTCTTCTTGTTTTTTATCTTCCGATTTCATCAAACAACAATATATGACCGAAAATCGATTTGGGAAATGGAGCTTTTATTTGCCAATCTGTAAAGTTTCCAGGCATTTACAATGGAACTATCAATTACGTTTTTAAAAAGTGGCCACCACCATTTCTTTCCTCGTACAGCAATCCTGTAATCTACTTTAAAATACCACAAGAAAATAGCTTTAAAACAATATTAAGAAATGAAATTGCACCTGCCGGAAAAAATCGGCGTTATTTAGATTAGATATTTCCCGGACGATAAATGGATTGTCGGAGTGATGCCGTAGATTTTATTGACATCTGTCAGTTTCACTTTTAAAACAAACCTTGTTTAGTTTGGATAATTTGTATTTTTCGTTATTTTTTTCATATTTTTTACAGAATCTTTCCGCTTTTTGCAATATCTAAATATTCTAATAGTTACTACAACAATTTTACAAGGTTGAATAAACAATAAAGCATGTTGTTTTATAATAATAGCAATAAACTGCATGTATCAATAAAGTAAAGTTAAAATTTCTTTAATTTAAACATTTAAACTATATTTTATAGAAATAGACATACTGAATACATGAATACATGAAGACATACAAATAACACTGAATTATGATGGTATTGTATTCGTATCGTAATAAACACTATACTTAAAATAAAAATCAGCAGAGGAAGCAAAATGTTAACTTTATAGAAATTAAAAAGTCTTGAGGTTGGGCATTTCAACTTTTGTTTGGAAAGTAATAAGAACAATATGGCCACCGTGACGTTACACTCCGGCTGTCTATTGGTAGGTTAGAGAGTATTAAATGGCTTCCTCGTTTACCCGATTTGAGTCCTACCATCAAGTGTTGCAGAGCTAACACAAGAAATTATTAATGAATTCATATTAATTTCTAGAAAATCATGAACAAATGTAATATACCTATTCTACTATCGTAATGAATACTGTCAAATTAAAAATCGAGAACATTTTACACACTTGATTAGAAAGACATTAATTTGTCAATGTAGTTAACTTTTAATTAATATGGTCAAATTTAGTTGTACATATTTTGAGATTTGTACATATTTATTGTGACGATTAGCCGTTTCTATAAAAACAAAAGTACTGTATATTTTAAACTATTTTTCAAGTATACTAAATATAGTTTCAAAACTGTATTTCAAGAAAACACCCTATTAAACATCAGGCTGTAACCTTACGTGGCAATGTACTTGGTGTCATACTTGACAGAAAACTGCTTTGGACTCAACATAATAATTATACAATTGGTCACTGCGAAAAAGGTATTAATTTTTTAAAAATGGTGTGTAAGAGATCGTGGGGTGCAGATCAAAACATTGCATTGAATTTTTATCGAGCCTATATAAGATCTATAATAGATTACTGTTGTGGGGTATATGGGTCATATAGCATAACCAATTTACGTAAACTTGATAGAATTTAATTTAAAGCTCTAAGAATTGTGTTAGGATTGATGAAAAGCACTCCAAATGAAGCCACCCTAACTCTAGCATCTGAAACCCCACTCTCATTGCGCAGAGAATATCTGGCAAGCAAATATTTTCTAAACCAACTTTATCGTGGCACTTATAATGCAAAAATAATTATTGAATTAAATACAGCTGAGTTAACATCTACATACTTTGTTAAAAAAACTCTCCACTACTTGGAAGAGCAATTATAACTTGCAACGAACTGAAGTTAATAAATTCCACTTGTAATCTTATCTGGGAATCGTTGGATATACCACATCTAACAAGTGTTCTAGATACAAATATTATTATCCCAAAATAACAAAACTAATTTTGCTACACTACTCTTAAAGAAATCTTAATGGCTATTCAGATCATATTGTGATCTATACAGACGGGTCAAAATCACCAACATGTACAACCAGTGCTTACTTTGTACCAAAAATAAAGATTAAAAAATCATTTATTTTAAATAATCAATCCAGCATTTTTTCTGCTGAGGCATGTGCTATATATAAATCACTTGAATCGTGCTCTGAAAACCAGTGGAACAAAATTGTCATCTGCAGTGATTCACTGTCAGTATTACACTCCTTGCAAAACTTTAAATTCACAATCAATAGCAATATATTCAATATTCATATTAGAAATTTTTTAACAGTTACTAAAACTATCAGATCCATATGGTACTAAATTTCTATGGGTTAAGGGACCCTCAGATATTGTTGGCAATACTATTGCTGATTCTATAGCTAAAAATCTATTACAGCACCCACATATAGTTATGGAACAATTTAAACAATTACAACAATTAGATGTAAAACAATTTTACAAAGATGTTACACCATGCAGAAACACAGTGTCAACTGTTTTAAGATTAAAAGTAGATCATGGATGTTTTCCGAAATATCTACACAAAATACGAGTTCTCCCAACAGACCGATGTGAGTGTGGAACTAGTATAGCTAATTTAAATCACATATTCTTCAACTGCCCACTACATCGTAATACAAGCACGTGGCTAATAAAAGAATCGATAAAAGAGGGATTAAGTACACCATTAAACGTAAATCTCCTATTAAGTGAAGACAATATAAAAATCTTTAAAATAATTATCATATTTCTTATAAAAATTAAATTAAAGGTATGAGTGTAAAATTGATCGTATGCTTGAACATTTCCTTTGTATGTTTACTATATATGTTGCTCACCTACCTAACCGTGGTTTATGTCTTGTTTGTTACAATAAAGCCGCTCTGATGAATCCCTGAGCGTGAAAGGTGAAAAGTGTCCTCCTTGTACAATCCTGTATGAATGAATACTAATATTGATATGTAATTACGTGGCTAAAGGTTTCAAGCCAAAGCCAATAAAAAAAAGGGTAAACTAGTATTGAAGTGGAGATCTCAATAAATATACAACACATGGGTTGCTATATTTAAAAAACCAAAGTAACTAATGATATCAGAAAAATGGTTCATCTGACAACGTTACAAACAACAAATTTCAAATCTTCATATTGTAAAATAGTTCTATGTTAGTTTTTATATAACTCAGATCACCAAGGAGATAATTGGGCGTTTACGAATTTTTAAACCACTCTATATATAATTTTTCCAGAAATATTCTTTACCAAAAAGCGGTAAAGTTCTTTAGAGTACAATAATTATTTCTTATAGGTCGCTGATATTAGTAAAACATATTTTTAAGCATATACTCCGAAATATAAAATTACATAGTTACCTTTTTCTAATCGCTTAAAAATATTATTCAACCGATCTACACGATAAATATTAAAAGGTAATTCTAGTAGATAGATGTAAGCGGTTATTTCACGCTGCTCATTTTTTAACATCACTGTGGTAAGTGGTGAACAAGCCTTTTAAATGTGTTGTATTCATGAATCAAATTATTTTTCAACGTAGCATGGGCGCGTTAATACGTCAAGAAGAATCTCTTAAAATTTATTGTTTCTCTCGTTCTGTTTTAAAATCACAGTGTTGATTCTAAAATTCAGCAAGTATAAATCAATCCAACGTGATATCCAACACATACCTCAGCATCTTCTTCATATTCCATTACTAAACAAGACTAGAAAGAAAAAGCGCGCGTTATTCGAGTCCCATCTATCTTTCATGTAAAATTGCTTAAGAATTTATAGAGTGTACTTACATTCTTGTAAATTAATAATTCTTAGAATACCAGCCAGGGAGACGAAGAAGAAGAAAAATATTGAAACAAAGGCGTATATGGATGCGGGGCTATTAAGGGCATTAATATCAATAAAGCCGGCCTTTGTAGTGGATATGCGTAGTACTTTTACATTAATATTGAAATTTTTACATTGGATAGTAACGTTGCCAAACATTTTTGTTTTGAATAATAAATTATTCTTAAGCAACGGATAAATAAAATAATTATTAAGGTTCACAATCCATGCTATTTTTTTTTAAATGTACAGAAATAATTCTTTCACTCTTCTTATTATCTCACTGACGTCAGGTATACAGCACCAGTTTCGTAGGTCTCTGAACCATTAAAGTTACTTTTGTTTACAGCCTCTTTGGCCTTCAACATTGCAACATTTTTTTATAATTATTATATTAAATTATTTCTAATGCTTTTACCCCTGTGGATGATACGCCGATGGTCGTGTTTACGATTAGAACATTTTATTGGGCCTACCAAAATATCACGGAATTTCCCTAAGCACGAAAGGTTTTTATTCCTTTCCTTTGTAATCCTGAGTATGAAGGGAACTAAATCTTTCCGGCTCTAAGGCGGGTTTCTGTTTGATACTTTGGCAAACAAAATCGTCGACGGTATTGTATGGTACGTTTCGGTAAACACCTAATCCACAAGGTTTATATTTTATCACGTTCCTAGCTAGAAGGGTACCGTTATGTTCGATGTTCGTTAGAGCCTTTTACCTTCTTGGAAATAAATACTGGCCTATGATTTTTAGCTGGGAGATACCCTCACCTTAACTTGGGTAGTTTTTAAAATTTTTGAGAAACCAACTTACTTCTGAGTGCGCACCCGTTGAGAAAATACTTACTTCTCGTGGGGCGTTCCGCTCATATTATCGTCTCTGTGTTATCGTACCCTTCTCTATGCATTTTTCTTTCTAAGTGTGTATACACTTGTATATTTGAGTTTTTTGTGATCTTATACTATATTAGATTAAATATAGTTATAAAGTACCTTTGGTATTAATTAACTTAAGTGTTGGATACAAGTAAAGTATTAGAGTATAGTACATAGCTTTCGAGAATTAGTGCGGTAGTCATCAAGATTTCCTGTAAGTATTTAGCTACATAAGCTACTAAAAAATTTTAATAAAAAATAATTAAGAACAATTAGTTCTCGATCATTAAATAACACTGCAAAATAGATAATTAACTACGACCAAGTGCGGTTTGGTTAAATTTTTATTTCTGTAACCTTTTTGTATTCTTGTAAATTTAAATTTGATTAATTTTTGTTATTTGCTATAATTGTTACACATTTTTAACCCAGAATCTCGAGGTATGCACAGTAAACAGCAAAGAGAGCCTTTCTTTAATCAACTTTGGTTGAATTTTTTTCTTACTCAGCATTAGACTCTCTTTGCTGATAATTGAACCTGTGCATGATTATATTGTTGTATTTGTAAAGGTACTTATTATTCATATTACTGCTTATTTTTATATCTATTTATATACCATGTATTTTTATTTTGTGTGTACATTCATCTACCGATATCATTGTGTTGTTGAAAATATTGTTTTTGTTTTATGTATGCATTTTATTTGTATGCAACTCCTAACAAGTTTCCTGATATAACAGTTACTCTGAATATTTGCTTTTTACCTTTAACAAAAATGAAACAGCTATGGGGCTGTTTGTACAGCCCCATAGTTGTATACAATTGTATAATTCCTCTTTTTTTTAATATGTGCTTTCTAACGTAGCTTGGAATCTAATGTCATACCCAAATATTTTCTCGTATTTGCATAAGGTATTTGGTTTCTATTTATACTAACTAGGATATGTTGTTTTTTTTTTGTTAGTAAAATTGACATGAACAGATTTTGTTTAATTCAATTTGGTACGCCATCTCCTGGTCCAGATGTTAATTTGTTCAACAGAGTTCTGTAGCGTGGTTGCTGCATCCTGCCGGTTTTGTCCGACTGCTAGAATGCATGTGTCGTCTGCAAATGCTGCGATTGTGTAAGGTTCTAATGATGGAACATCGCTAGTATAGAGCAGGTATAGCACTGGTTCCACTTCCTTGTGGAACTCCAGCTTTAACTTCTCTTATTTCTGAATATGCCTCCTTATATTCAACTTGAAAGTATCTGTCAGATATATATGATTCTAATAAATCAGAATATTGTTTTGGTAAGTAGCATCTCATTTTATGATATAATCCGTCATGCCACACTTTGTCTAAAGCCTGCACTACATCGGAGAAAATTGCGGAACAGACTTTTCCTTTTTCTAGAGCTTTTTCTACTATATCTTGCTTGCTTGCTCTAAACCCAAACTGACGATTAGGAATTAGATTTTTTCTTCTATAATCGTTTTTATTCTCTTTAAGAGTAATTTTTCGTATAATTTAGACATGACAGGTAACAGTGAAATAGGCCTATATGAAGAAGCTTCTCGTGAAGGTTTTCCTGGTTTTACTGTCATTATAATTTCTTCCACCTTTCATATTTTTGGTACATACCTTAGCCTAAAGGAAGCGTTTATAAGATGTGTTCATTTTATATTAAAGCTTTCCTTAGAAGTTGCTTTAACACTTCCCTAGTAATTAGATCAAATCAAATGCAGGAGCTTCCTTCTTCTTATAGCCAAATATACTTCTTTTGGAGTAACAGGGCTAATCTCAATTTTATCTTGATCGGGGAGCTCCCAGATAAATATTTCTTGTTCTTAATTTGGTTAAAAAGTATTTTCTAGGTGGTCAGCAAACCTGTTGACCTTTTGTATATTGCTTCTTGCCCAGCTACCATTGGTATCTCTAATTGGTGGATTCTGTAAGATTGGCCTTTTTAATCGGATATTGGATTGCAAATTGGAATATAAACAGTAAATTAAACAATTTTTTTTTAAACAAAAAAAAATTGTTGAATTTACTGTTTGTATTTTGAGAACGATTTCCGAAGTGGAAATTGAAACGTCAATAAACGTATTTTTATCTTTAATTGTGGCTTATTCCCAGTTAAATAGTAATTAATTGAAAATGCCACAAGAAAATAATAATATATAATAATAATAAAGTTTTTTATAAGCAAATACATAAAAAAGAAGTAGAAAAAAAACAATATAATATAAAGTACCACCCAGCGGCAAGCCTTATCCCTTGACGTACTTCTTCACCATAGGTCGATCAGAAACCAGCGTATTTTAGTATAAGCAGCAAATCTATTTTTAAAATTTTAAACTACTGCGTTAGACTTTTTTGAAATTTTTGAAGCTAAGCTTCATAGATAACATCCGATTTATAGCAATATTAAATAATTTGTTTATATTTTATAATAATTCTCGATTTAAAATAGTTTCATGTAAATACAATCATTATTTTTAAATATATTTAAATTTGCTTTTAAGTGATATTTATGTATATTTTATTATTAATATTTGATATGAATTTGACAGGTATATCATAAGTAGAGACTGGATTATATATTATTCAAAATGCATGTGCATAAACCAAAAAATCAGGCGAAGATCAGGAGTTCAAGACGTCATCGAAAGAACCACGACGCTTAAGTGGAACTGGGTAGGGCACTTAGCCAGAACACAAGATGGACGGTGGACAAGACGTATTATGGAATGGAGGCCCAGAAATTATAAAAGAAGCCGAGGACGACCACCGACTAGATGGACCGATGACATTAAACGTGTAGCGGGAAACTGGCTACAAGCGGCCCAGTGTAGAGAACACTGGAAAGAACTGAGGGAGGCCTATGTCTAGCAGCGGACGTGATTGGCTGAATTATGATGATGTGCATATATATGCAGCATATTTGTGGGTTTCTTTATAAATGCATATACTATTCATATTTACTTGATTAAGAGCACATTGCCACATATTTGAAAATATCACATAAATAAAATGGTTTTCTTTACATATTTAGAATATTTTCTGGGAATTATTCATAGCAGGTATAAGCATAGCATAGTATACTCGGTAAGGTATAAAATTTAAATCTACAAGTTTTATTGTTTGGGAAAAATCATCTGGGAATTATTTATCAGAAGAATAGGGCCAACATGCAAGTAGTTATTATGCAGTAAATTCGTTTTTAAATTCTCTTTACCAGCTGGCAAAGCAACTTGTGATTGTGAATATTGTGCATATAAAATAAAAATAACTTCTTTTTGAAAATATGCCGAAAGTAGCTAAACAAAAATCAAGTTAATTGCGGAGTTGGGTTGGTGGCAACAGTCAAATGACGATTATAGACAATAAAAGTGTTTTAAAGGTGAGTCCACTTATATTTTATCAATTCAAAAATTTATTTTAAAATCTCATTTTTGCAAGAAACTCGGTACACCTATACTAAACTTGTAACAGTTTGACTTTTGGCGGTAGTTTTAGTTTCGAGAAAAAAAATATAAGTTATCTTAAAAATTTTAAGTCCATATTATTGCATTAGACTCCTATTTACTAAATCGTTTTATTAGAGATTCCATGTGAAAAAAAAATTCCAAATTTCCCTACACCTGAAACGGCTCTCCACCAATATAAACTATCTAAAGACTTCAAGAAACCACGTCAGCAGCTTCTGCAGAACAAATTCAAAATCGTCACACACCGACACGGGGCAAGAAGTTCTTTAACTCTTTGCAAGAAAAATGTGAGGGCATCTTACTAATACTTTATTAAAGATATTAAAAGCCGGGTAAGAGATAAATATCTGTGGATATCTGTCGACGATACTACTGACGCCAAGGGTCGGCAAATCGCGAATTTAATTCTTGGAGTTTTAAACAGTTCAGCTGATTACTCCAACAAGTCGTAGTTAATCAGCGTAAAATGTTTAGAAAAAATCAACTATGCAACAATTACTCGATTTGTTAATGAATCTTTGACAAATTTCTTTTTATCGAATCAAGTACCTTCTGAAATAATTTTGCTACTAGTTAGCGATGCAACTTCCTGGTTAAAGCTGTTACTAGTTTTAAGATTTTTTTTTCCGAATTTGATTCATTGTACATGCTTAGCGTACGGTTTAAACAGGGTGGCAGAGAAAGTTAGACTCGAGTTTCCAAATGTAAATACTTTAATCAACAATGTAAAGAAAGTATTTTTAAAAGCACAATTGCGGGTAAAAGTATATAGGGAGATGCTTCCCGATATCTCTTTGCCACCGGAACCAGTGTTGACTAGATGGGGGACGTGGTTGAATAGTGCCATATTTCTTGCAAATAATTATACTGATATAAAAATGTTATATCAAATTTTGATCATTCTTGTTGTATTGCTGTTTAGAAATGTCAAAATATTTTTATTGGTAATTCTGTTCAGAATGAACTGTCCTATGTAAAAGCAAATTTTGACATAATTGTATGCTCTATTACAAAACTAGAGAGTCAAAAATTATCTTTATTGATTCTGTCGAAGAAAGAATAGTAAACCTTTCAACGATAATTGGAAAAAAAATTAAAGATAAATTTAGTACAGTTTTAAACCGGAATGAAGGCTTTTCTTTATTGCGATCAATAAATTACATAATCAATGGAAGCTTTAACGAAGTTATTAATATGGATCCATCGCTAGTGTCAAATTCTAGATTTGCGCCAATTACATCCTGTGATGTTAAAAGATCATTTTCCTCATATAAACACATATTCACTGCTAGAAGGGATAACATTACTCTTAAAAATACTGAAAATTTTATGATTATATACTGTAACAGCAAGAACGAAGACATTTTCTTGTGAATATTTATGTATTATTTGTGTATTAAATGTAGTAAAAAATAAACACTCTCTAAGTTATAATATAATTTTATTTCTCACCAAATCTCAAGCTCTAAAAATTAAAAAATATTTTTTTAAGTACATATATATATGCATATTGCATATAATAAAGGCATATTTGGTTACCTTTTATTGTTGCATGCATATTTTAACCATTTATTAGAGCATATAATCCAGTCTCTAGTCATAAGTAAACAAAGTATGCATCTATGATTTGTTAATACGTTAAAATGTGACGTTAGAAGCAAACATAACTTATTGAATATGTTTAAAATATAAAAAAGAAATAAATAATAAAAATAATTTTATTTAATTTTAAATATATTATTTAAATTTTAAAAATAGAAAAAAAACATAGAATGAAGCTCCGCCCTAGGTTACAGTACCGCCTACTATTCCACTTTTTAATTTAACTTTTTATTTTTAATCATATTATTTAGTTTATTTAATAATTAAATTTGCTATCTAATGATATTTGTTTATAACTATAATAAGAATTTATTTTAAAAATTTTCATATTTTTACAAACACACCGGAAGAGTTAATTTGTGTACCTAACAAGGAGAGGCCATTAGGTATACAAAATGTCAAAACTGACCATTTATTTTGATTTTTGAAATGTTTCATAATTTTCATTAAAATTTAAAAAATCAGAAACATAGTACTTATGAAATTTCGCGCTAGTCTATGGTCCCGTCTACTTTACCACTTTTTTTTCTGTACACCGGGCCAGGATTCGAACGCACTTAATATTATAAAGGGAGAGGCGCTACAGCTTTTATATTAACATATAAATTTTATAAGATCGCCATATCTACAAAAATCTTAATAAACAATTAATATGAATGTGAAATTCATCAAACATATACAAAAGGAGTATTTTTATTGTTTTTTTATTGTAACTTTGTTTGTTATTACTCCTACTTCCAACATAGTCCTCTAAAAAACCTTCTCTCTCCACCCTTGGGTGCAAATGGATTTGCCCCGTAAAACAACAACATGCGTGCATTGTATACTAAAATAAATCATAACAAACACTCGTCTTGCTTTCTATTCCTGATGTACCGGTTCATGGTTGCATTATACTTTGCATTATCAATAACATTCTGAAGACAAACGGAGATCTCTCGGAAAATATATCGATACTGTTTTATGTTTATGTGAATGTATTTATTTATTTATTTATATACTAAATGTATGACAGTATGTACGAAAATAATAAAACTAAACTAGAATAAGAATTAAAAACCTTAAGCCCAATCCTCTTAAAAATAGTAGGGAAGTCCGTCAAGGATGTACTCTATCCCAAGTCTCTTCCATTTAGATGGGAACCAAAAAATATTAAAAGCACTTGAAAATGGAATGTAGGTATCTGTATCGCAAGCAAAAGATCTCAAATCCTAATTATGCAGAGGATACTCAAAGAAATGCGTCCAAAGAAGAAATGTCAAACACGCTGCAGCTAGTGGAAACCGAAAGCATAGGATGTAGTCTTAACCCATTTGGTCCAAATGTACTCGTCGGAGTACAGCAGAAAAAATGGACCAATAGTGACACATTTAGCAAAAGAGTGGTGATTATATTAGGAAAAGTTCTACTAGATTTTCACAAATTGTACCCTAGGTGGCGCTCCTCTTCCTAATTTTTTGACAATGAAATAATTAAATATAGTAAAGGGCAGACAAATTTACAATATTTTACAAATCCTGAAGATACCATGGACAGACAAAGTCACCAATAAAGAAGTACTGCGGAAGATGAACATAACCGCGGATTTGGTCAACATTGTAAAGAGCAGTAAGGTGGAGTACTTAACACATATAATGAGAAATTAAGACAGATACGAGCTACTCCAATGCATTTTGCAGAGTAAAATTTAAGGAAAAAGAGCCCCACGACGAAGAATATCCTGGCTTGCTAACCTGAGAGCATGGTGTAGAAAGACCTCAACACAGCTATTTCGTATAGCAACCAACAAAATCATCATACCCAGAATGATCGCCAACATTCGGAACACACAGGCACCTAAGAAGAAGAAGAACCAAGACTTATTAATATGAAGATGTTGATGCTGTAATAAAAAAGAAGAATCGTGGATATTTTAAATATCGCTTTTACAAAAAAAGTCTACTAGTTCTTGTAAAATGGAACGTCAACAATGTGGTCACAATAGCATTAAATTACGATGGGATTAAACCACCACTTTCAAAAATGAAACGCTAGTGTGATATTAGTAAAGGAAAAGGAGTGTAAGTGTGCTACAGTTCACCAAAAATAGCTGAAAGTCTGAAATTCTGACTGCCTGCGCGAACAATGAAGTACGAACCCACTCGGAAAAAAAAAGTTGTGAAAAAGTCTGTACGCGCGGGTGAACTTTAAAATATAGGTACAATCGGGGACGCAAATATAGAGACGTAAAGTTTTAATAGTTTCTAATAGGTACCGCACACAATATGGTAGGATAATAAAGTGGTAATAAAATCATCTAATGCAATACAAATAGAAATTAGATGTTGGATTCCGGTGAAGCATAAATATGGTGTCTTTGTACCAGTACCTTTTGTTAAAAGTGGCTTTTATCTTTGGATATTTACCCAAAGTATAAAAAAAAGTGTAAACTCTGAGAACAGGTCAAGTTACAGAAAACTGTGTACATATTTAAAAATACGAAAATAGAATGGTAGAAAATAAGATATTTATAATATAACCTTTTTCGTATCCATTTCCATATCATTTGTCTTATTGTCTTGTTTTATTCAGTCTAGTTCTGAGGCATCTTGACGATTCCATAACAAAATATTTTTTATCTGGTTGGGTTGTTAGCCCAACGCACAGCCCTCCTTCTTTCCATTTATATATTTAGTATTATATAATTAAGTTATATATAAAATATTTAAAATAAGAATGCAAAATATTTTGTAATGTGATTATTAATAACCGTGTAGGGGCCCTATAAATGAATAAGGCGGAAAAGTAAAAATTCCTTTGTTTAGACTGCTACAATCGTCCGCGGAGAACTAAACAAACAAACCTTCTGAATTAACTGGCTCAGAATCAGAGTTTATCTCGTCATTTTCAGAATCACTGTCACTATCGACACCTACATTTATAATTATTTGATCCACCATGGTGTCAAAAGCTGGCTGTTGTACCATATAACTTTGTCCTAT
The DNA here is from genome assembly GCA_918026665.1 of Diabrotica balteata. Classification (NCBI taxonomy): domain Eukaryota; kingdom Metazoa; phylum Arthropoda; class Insecta; order Coleoptera; family Chrysomelidae; genus Diabrotica; species Diabrotica balteata. Next base: position 51,860,207 of record OU898281.1, read on the forward strand.
TTTTTTAACATATTCACAACTCTTTTTCCATTGTTTGACTGAAAACAAATTAAAAAATTTATGACACAAACTTTCCACTAATTTGAAATCACAACTGACATCTTTTTTAGCGACATATTGCTTTATAGAAGCCCACTCTATAGTATTCAAATCCGGATAATATGGGGGTAACCATAGAACTGAATGTCCTCTATCCTCAAGTATTTTGTTAATTTCATACGTTTTAAAGCAAGGTTTTTGTAATTTTATAATGTCGTATAGTTTAAATTTCCACATGTCATCTGTAAACGAAATATTTCGAGTTGTCAGCCACTGCTGCATTTCTGCTTTTCTGGAAGACATAGTTGGGTGGTTCTCAGTTTGTACGTTGCATTATCAATCACTAATACGCTGTTCGGGGGCAAATTTGGTATCAGCTTATTCTGAAGCCACTTTTTGTTATTGTCGTAGTTCATTGCATCATGATAATTTCCTGTTTTTATAGTAGGTTTGTAGCGCAGATAAGCGTTTTTAATAAAACCACTTTCACCTCCAGCATGCACTATCACAAGCATCTGTCCTTAAGATACTGGTTTTTGTAGGCCCTTGTTTGAACTATCAGACCAGCTCTCAAACTGGTCTGATAGTTTCGGAAAATCTACTTATTCTAAAAAACGACTAGCAGGATCTATACTAATTAATCTAAAAATGGATAAAACCGATCATTTTTCTAAGAAAATAAACAAATAACTTCGATGTAGCTTATGCCATTAAAGAGTACGTTGGACTTGTATAAATTGTGAAGTTATTGTAACGTGATTGTTTCGTATAATTTCATACTTATTAGATTATAATATACGATACATCTAAGTAGGTATGTACCTATATTGTAATAAAGAAAACATTTTCTAGATGAAGAATATACTAAGTGGGGCTTATCAATTAATCCATCAAAAACAGAGCACGTAGTAGTGGGAGGTGAATGAAAGCACTTAGAACTAGGAAGCAAACAAACTCAAAATACTCATAGCTATAAATATCTCGGTGTAAACATTACAAACAATGGTCGGAATACAAAAGTAATAGCTACTAGAATTGATCAAGGAAATTCAGCAATACGTCAACTGAATAGTATACTTTGGAATAACCACATCACCCGAAATACAAAAATTAGGATAAACAAAAGTATCATAGAAAGCATTGCTACATATGGTTCAGAGCTTTGCGTAAATAAAAAATGACACATCCAAAATAAATGCAATGGAAATGAATTATTGAAGAAGATGTTGCCAACTCACTCAAAGAGATAGAGTAAGGAATACTGAAATCAGAGAGCGTATGGGCAAAGGAATTAACATCCTGGAAACCATAGAATGCAAAAGGCTGAAATGGTATGGCCATGTAGAAAGGATTATTGATCAACGATGGCCAAAGAGAATGTTACAGTGGATCCCCACCAACCGCAGGAAAAAGGGAAGACCAAGAAGATCGTGAAGACAAGAAGTAATGGGTGCAATGGAAGATAGGGGTCTACAAGTAGATGACTGGAACGATCGCAAGCGTTGGAAGCTAGGTTGCGAGAAACGGCGGCAGCTGTAATAAACTCGTTATACAGATATATATATATATATAATATATATATATATATATATATATATATATAATGAACCAGAAGTATTTGCTGATAACGTAAGAAGTAAACTTTAAATATTGGGTATGCAGCAATAAAAATGAAAGGTGTAACTCTTTTAAAATTTTATTCCAAGCTTTCGGACATTGGTTATGACCTTCATCAGGGATCAACAAATGTGATGAATAATTTATTACAAATTTGTATAATTAATTAAAAAATTCGATACATATAAACTTAATGAGGTTGTATCATAAATGATTTTATAAAAATTGTTGATAAAAATTTATCACAGTCTGTTGAGCTAAAACCTATTCCTAATTTAAAAATTTTATTTAAAATTTTAAAAAATTACTTAACATTCACACAAACTTAATTATTTATACACAAATCTATGACATTGATATTGACATTGGCAAGTGAAAATCTCATCTTGATATTAGGGATGTGAGATTTTCACTTGCTTAAGTGAAAAGTTTACTTTATATATATATATATATATATATATATATATATATATATATATATATATATATATATATATAAAACATTTTCATTTTTACACAATGTTTTATATTTATGAATCCCAATTAGCCGAATTTAAAGCCGCTCTTCCGTTCTATTTCTCCACTAAGTTAATAGTTCCACCCCATCATAACAGATATACCGAAAAGGTCTTTTTATGTTACGAAATAAAGTGAATTTAGACACAAAAGAAATAAACGGCATAAATGTGTTTCGGTTTACTAGTTTATCAGATTTTTAGCAATCATTGTTTGATTTAATAATAACGGTTTCAGTTATATAATGAGGAATGTTTGTATTCAGTTATATTTTTATAAATATTGGCAATTTTTCAGATTATTCAGTTTTTTTTTATAATATGTCCAATACAAACTTTTTAAAATATTTTTATTCACGTGATTTAGATTACTTTAAAAGTGTTTAGTATTAACTTATTTTTTAAAATTACTTACAAATTATGTACAGTAGTTTTCCGACAATTTGGGCTAATTGAGCTAAGATGAGCGCAAGTAAAAGGTGACGTTTACAAGAAAAGACGACATTTATTATTTTTTCCTTTAAAAAATTACATTTTGATAGGATATTTCATTTTGAATACTTTTTATACTGATGTAATGCCCGAAAACTGCATAGAATTCACCCAAATGTACCCTAGTGCATAGGGGCAACAAAACCCCTTTACCGTATAGTTACCTTTTAAATTCATAACAAATAGCTTATTTGTGGCTTTGCAGATTTCAAGACGTAACCAGCGCATGTGGTCCATGTGATAATTATATCTTTTTAGCCAGCCAACTATAGCATGCATCGTAATGTCGGTATGATGTTAGAACAGCAAGGATTATGGTCTTTTGCCTATATCTAAAATTTTTGCGTAAACTGTATCTAATACCTACATTTAAGTTTTCTAACTACCATCACACTGTATAATTAATAAAGTAAAAGATAATAAATAAGTAGAGCTATCAAATACATCCTACATCTAAATTATTATTTCAAAATATAAAGTTGTAATTAGCGTTGTAATTATAATTATTGAACAACAATGGCCTAAAAATATTAGCAATAACAACAGCCCTCAGGGCAATTTCTGGCGATGTGTGTACGACTGACCTGAGGCCAACAGGTGCCTCGGGTTTATTGACTCCATTCACTGTTCTCTTAGTCCAAGATCGATGTTGCCAACTAATTAATCGTGGTTTCTTGCTAGCATTTTACTATATTATTGATTTACGGCATTGCTAGACGAATTAAAGTAATTAAAGAGGGCATTTCTTAACGATGTCTCACAAGAATTGATGTCGCAGTTGAATTAAAACAACATATTTTTTTCAGTCAACATGTTTAGTATAGGAGCCCAGAACTTATATGAACGACGTCAATGCCAATAGTATTACAACATAAAATTACTGTATTACATATACATTTTATCATTATTACTGTATAAAAGTTTTAAAGCAAGGAAAACTAATGAAGAAGTACTAAGGGGCGTCAACAAACATAGAGAACTACTAAAGACTGTTAAACATCGAAAAATATCTTATCTAGGACATATAGTAAGGGGAAGTGGATATAAAATATATCAACAGAAAGGCAAAATAAAGGGCCGTAGAGTTGTGGAAGGAAACGGGTTTCTTGGTTGAGGAACATTCATGAATGGACTCGTATATCAAATGCAGGATAATTATTCCATATTGCAGAAGATCGAGAAGCCTTCGCAATAGTGATCGTCAACGTCGGATAATTCTGATATGACACGCAAAGAAAGGGAGTAAAAATTTTATTATCTTCTAAGAATCCAAAACATATCCAGGATATTAGTAAAATTTAAACCAAAAGCTAAACTCTTTTTTAAAACGACCACCTTTTAAATTATTTATATTTTTGGAAACTGCATTACACAAATCATTTATACTGCATAATATTTCGTATTCCATTACGACCGATAATATGTGAAGACCACACGGAAGAAAAGCGAAATGTCAATTTTGATTATTTATGTTCAGTAGCAGCAATATGTAGGTCTTGAGCAGCAGTTTTATGTGAGTCATTCAAACATGGGAAAAAGACGAATCCTCATAGCTTAAAACACGTTATAAAATTCTTCGTACTCGTACAGTCAGTGCTTGTCGGGACGTCGGGGGAGTACAACGCCTGCATTTTGTTTACTAAAAACGGTTAGTTTTCGATTAGCCTTCATTAAATAAAGTGCGTATTATTGTGCTTGAAAATGAGATATAGTGAAAGATATGATACGTATCGCGAAAAAAACACTAGAAATAGGAAATTACAGGTCGAATAAATGGTTTAGAGCGGTTTAGACAACAGAGCCATGAAACAGGTGACGATTGTCAATGTTAAGAGACTTAAGTGTTTTAAAACAGATCAACAAAACCGATCAAACATTATAAACAATTTTAACCGTATGGGGCGTGATGAACAAAATATTCACTTGGCAGACCTAATAACGTTAATGCCCGTAAAGCAAAGAAGAGCCCGAGATGAAGCTACATCAAGATTGCATGATGCAACGTATTCTTTTAGAGTTAGAATAACGACTGACGATAAAACTACTGGCGTCCCAGTTTGTTTTAAAGCTTTTCTAAGCCTTCTTGGCATTGGTCGGAAGGGGCTTGAAGATATTCAAAAAGTTTTAAAATCTACTGATAGTGCACCAATTGACAAACGCGAAAAAAATCCAAAAAATTACGCATTAACAAAAGAACAGCTAGATGAAGTTATTGAACACATCAAGCGCTTTAAAGGAAGAGAAAACCATTATAATAAAAATAAAACTAAGAAAATGTACCTTTCCGGATGACTTAAGTATTAAGAAAATGTACACTATGTACAAATCCGATAAGGCGCTCCTGTGCCTTACGAAACAATCGACAAATCTTTAATAATCATTTAACATTAGCTTCGGCTATCCGCGGAGTGATACGTGTGTGCTTTGCGATTATATCTTGGCTAACCTTAAGGTCCTTCACAATAAACTGAATAAAACAAATGATGCCTCTGAAAAACAAAAGATAGAAGTTGAGATAAAACGAATAACTTTGGCAAATTCAAATACTTACCACAAATTCAAAGTGAAAGCATTTTATGAAATAAAGAGAAAGACAAGGAAAACAGCAATGCAGAATGTTGACTGTGAAGTAGTCGCTATGGTATTTTGAAAAAAAAATTATCCACTCCAAATATTCCGACCAAAGACGTCTATTATAAGAGACAACTGACCATGGAGCAAAGGTTCAAACGAAGTAGTGTCATTTCTGCACCATTTTATCTTTATTCAGCTTGATCTGTCAGTTCGTCACCCTCCACAGATCTGTGATTCATGTGGCGGTCAAAATAAAAACTTCACTGTTTTTCCGTTATCTTCACTATGTAGTTAATACTGCAAAAAGGTTGGACTCAATCAAAGTAACCTTCCCAATACGAGGTCATTCTTACATGGAGTGCGATCGAGATATGGTGTGATAAACCAAAAAATATGGCTGAACTTCTGTGGATTACACGGAAATTAGATCATGTCGAGTAAAACCAAATCCCGTTCGAATTCGTGGAGGTCGATCAATCACTTATAAGAAACTGGTAACTATTCTTGGACCAAATTTACGTAACTAAACCAACATATTAAATCAAGACCAATCAGAGAACTCGAAATATGAAAGATCATCCACGCCTTTTCAAACATCGAGATTCCTATAATGGACAATGGGAGACGTCAATTATACGCAAACCATCTACATATTCTGATGAGGTGCAACTACTCGAAAGCCAGTTTATTTTGCCACCAAAATTATATACAGGTGAGTTTATTTTAAAAATTCCCTTCCATTTTTTCATGGAGATGTTTTTTAGAGCTAAGGAAAATTTCTAAGGAAAAATTTAACGATCTGGTTCACTTAGTCAGTTTTTCACAACTGAAAGGGCTAGATCGTTCTGTAGAGGCTTACCTTACAACAAAAACAACAAAAACGTAAACAAAATGAGGAAAAAATAAGAAAAGCTAGACAAATGAAGAACAGAAAAAAATTGTTGTCATATCTTTCGCTTTTTTTCCTCGTGTTTTGTAGTGACTTGTGTTTACATAAAGCATGTTTCCAAGTTTTGTGTTTTATTTTAAATTTCGTTGATTAAAGAATACGTAACAAAATAACTATGAAGACTACTTAAATAAAGAAGTACGCAAAATAATTTAATTGTAAGATGATGTTTAGGGTTTGAAAGTTAAAAATTCAATTTCTCGAATTAACCTCTTTGTGACATTTCGCCTTTCTTCCGTGTGGCTTCATGTATTTTATAATATTCCCTCTTCAATCCTCTCTCCCCGAAGGGAGTGTAATAATGTCGTGTAAGGTCCATCTCTATAGCTCTCTGTCTCTGGGCATTTCTTTTAATTCGTGCATTGGTCTTGCTTATTCCTCTGATTTGGTCAAACCATCTCCTTTGGAATCTGTCTTTGACCTTTTACCATTCCTTGAATAATAATAACTTACAATTACAAGCCTGTTCTACTACCATTATCGAAAGAGATTATACAAATGGCGCAGCCGGACGGACGAACAAGGAATCAAATAGCTACATCCTAATGTAGATGAAGATAAAAGTCGTCGGTCATTAACTGTAAAACATATCCTGACATAGACTATGGTAGCGATCATCAACTCCTGTTATTGAACGTCCGACTTTGTTTTAAAGTCTCCAAAAGAAGACCCCTGAGAAAGGTCATGTTCTAATAATGCTTCAAAAATCAATGACTTTCAACAAAACCTAGAAGTTCTTTCTACAGACCAATGTAGATAGTAACCCTGAGAACACTTGGATCTATCTCAAATATAAGGTAATCCAGGATTCAAAAAAACTGTGAGGTAGCAGTTGCCACGGATCGTAAGCCATAAAGAAAACATAAAACTAGATACGGAACAAATGATGAATACATAAATATAGAATACATCGAAAATAATCAAAAAACAGTACCGCAAGAACTAAGCTGATTACATCTCTCAAATATGCAGAAAGATAAAGGAACATGGCTGTCGAAATTAACCAAGGGATTTATTTCAGATGATCAAACTCCTTACCAGTGAATTTAAATCTCAAACATGGTCTGTAATAGATAAAGAAGGTAATATTAAGACTGATACTGACGAAATACGGAGAAACATGGCAAAACTACTGTGGCGAGCTATATGAAAATAAGGAGGTACCAGCAAAAAAACAGTGGCCCTCTGACTACCCTAGAGAATGTACTGTCTTACTCGCTGAAGTCAAAGATGCAATTAAATCGCTAAAGAGAAATAAATTCTCAGGCAAAAAGTGTCGCCTTGTATTTGTAATTCAGAAAAATGGCCAACTGATTGGTGTACCTCAATTTATATCCCGCTACACAAAAAAGGAACTACTACCAGATGTGAAAACTACCGCACACTAATTACACATGCCAGTAAAATATTGTTGCATATCATCAAAAGCATTACAAAAACAATATCTACATTACCAAATACCTCAGGAACAAGCGGAGTTTGTTAAGGGTACACAGTACAAAGGTACACGGAAACAAATCCAGAACCTTAGACAACTCATTGAAAAGTCTAGAGAATTTCAAGTATATATGATTATATGCTACCAAAAGGCATTTAATTGTGTAAGCTGGTTAAATCCTGTGTTCCATTTTATTAGAAATGGGCACAACAGTGCACCTAGTGACACTTATTAAAAATCAGTACCATTCCAATATAGCAACAGTACGACTAGATCAGAAGTTCGCAAACCAATTCAAGACCGAGAGAGGTATTCTTATTCAACATTTATGGCAAACATATCATAAGGATGGCTTAAGATGGATGGTCCGGTGAAGTAACAGTGGCGGTAAAAGGTCTCCAATTTAAGATTTGCTGATAGACACTACACTAATAGCAGCAAATGAGCAAGAAATATTTAATCTCTTGCGAAGAGTTGAGTACGAAAGCAATAAAGTTGGCCTGAAAATCAGTAAAGCTAAGACAAAAATAATGCTGGTTAACAGATTCCACACTATTCAACATGAATTACCAGAGTTACATGAGTTACATGAATACCAGATAGTGAACAGTTTTGTCTATCTCGGATCTAGTATAACTAAAGATGGTAACTGTAAATGAGAAGTTCGGAGACGTATTGTTATGGCAAAAAATGGAATGAGTCCGCCTAATTTAAAATTGTAAAGACAAATCTATCTCTCAAAATATTAAGAAGAGACTGGTAAATGCCCTTGTAGTATTTCCGTACAGCACAGGGACTTGGACTCTACGTGGACGCGAGCGAGAAAAAATGGATGCCTTTGAGATGTGGTGTTGAAGAAGAATGCTGCGCATATCTTGAACGGCTTATGGAACAAACTGTTCTAAACTAACCCGAGATTAAAAAAAAGACTGTCCACAATATGTCTGCGACGTATTCTGCTATTTTTCGGTAACGTGGTTGGTGACGATAGGTTGGGGAGATCTACGGAGCTCTCAGAGCAGCTGAAGATAGAGACCAATGGAGAATAATTATTTGAAATATTGGAAGAAAATCACGATCCTCAGTAATGGGTAAAAGACAAGAGAAACAGAGAGAGAGTAAAGATTCCTTGAAAAATGAGTTTCTATATTATTTTCTTTGACGTTCTTTGAATGTACGGAATCTTTTTAATATCATTAACATATCACGTCCCAATGCACGATGTGCTATGTCGAGTTTAAAATCACACGGGAAGCAATGCAAAGTCTCATACTTTAACCACATTTTTTACGGAAAAAAATAAGAAGTTCTTGCATAAATAACATTTGTGATTAGGCACACTCCACATAACCAAAGAAAACGGTAAATGAACCTCTACTAGCTACAAGAATAAGAACACCAGAAAAAAAAATGATTTTGTTTAATTACCACAAATTATAGTGTATGGATAAAAATTTTCTAATATTCTAATCATTTCAGCAAATTCCATACTAATATTTTCGTCGATTTCCAAAGTTTTCTGTGGGAGAGTGTTTTACTAATGGTGTGCTTTGTGTGAACATTTTGGATCTTAATAATGTTGGAGGACTGCTATGTTGATTAATACATTAACGACAACGTGTACCACCGGTGATACATGCCTAACTTTTCATTCAGCCGCTTGTGACCACCGGTGATACACTGTACTTTCTATTTCCTAACTCTCTAAAAACTTGCAGTTAATACATTATGTTGTTTATATTGCATACACACTTAAAGTATAATCCACTAGGACATTAAGTTCCTGTAGCTGGTTGTATACCATGTATCACAAAAAAAATTTATTTCAAATCCTTTATATATACCTTTATTATACTATACCTTTTATGAAGGATTTGAAATAAAAATTTTTACTTAAAGTATAGTTTTTAAATATATGGGTTTGCCGTCGTTTTGGTATATCAAATTATATATAATTTATATGGTCACAAATAAAGGCAAAAATCTGCAGTAAAAAAGGTTTATTAAAATTAAAATATCGTAGTATAACATAGACACCTAATTTACAAAACTTAAGAGATAATTTAAACATTATACAAAACTAGGTGAGTTTGTGAATTTCATTAAAGCAAGGAAAGCACATAGTTGGTCTATCCACACATGTATCGCAGTATGTACACACTCTTTTTGTTAGATTCTGAAAATCTGTTAGAAAAATCTGCAGTAAAAATGGTTTATTAAAATTAAAACATCGTAGTATAACATAGACACCTATTGTACAAAACTTACGAGATAATTTAAACATTATACAAAACTAGGTGAGTTTGTGAATTTCATTAAAGCAAGGAAAGCACATAGTTGGTCTATCCACACATGTAATCGCAGTAATGTACACACTCTTTTTGTTAGATTCTGAAAATTGTGTAGAAAAATCTGCAGTAAAAATGGTTTATTAAAATTAAAACATCGTAGTATAACATAGACACCTATTGTACAAAACTTACGAGATAATTTAAACATTATACAAAACTAGGTGAGTTTGTGAATTTCATTAAAGCAAGGAAACCACATAGTTGGTCTATCTACACATGTATCGCAGTATGTACACACTCTTTTTGTTAGATTTTCTTTGTTAGATCTAAGAGGTCCACAAACATATATGTTTTATACTGAAAAAGCTGTTTACATAAATTTACAACTAGTATAAAAACTATCAATAGAGTTTGGTACAGGTATATTGGAACCACATTTCCCTGCGTATATGTTTAGGTTACATCTATTACCTTCAACAGTAATCTAAACAGGCAAAAAATTACCGTTACAAATGAAATAAAATACTAACGACACCCACGAACTTCATATTGTGTCCACCGATAGTACACCGGACGGTTTTTCTTGAAGAATGTTCACTACAGCCGGCATGTACCAACGGAAAAAAATGGTTTTACACATATGAAAAATATATTGATAATAGTCAAAATAGAGATTGTTATTTCAAATATATATATATATATATAATATATATATATATATATATAATATATATATATATATATATATATATATATATATATATATATATATATATATAAGTTGTTATGATTGTTTTATTTTGAGTTCAAACTTAGTTTATTGAGCCAATAAAAAAAGAATTATAACTTATTTGTTTATCAAAAGTAAATAATCCTTATATTACCTGTGTTCGATGGATTCAAAAGATTTTCTAGTTGTCTTTTATCGGGATAGAGAGAAAAGGATAAGAATACAAATATATTATATTACAAAGATTTACGTTTCTTTAATTTATATGAACGAATAAAACAATTATTAAATTCTGATCGTTATCTTTATCAATCAGCATACAAGAAATTAAATCAAATTATTATGATAATAAGATTAAAAGCTACATACATTTATATTACGTAAAAAACCAATTTTACTTAAATTTTTCTTTACTTGAAAAAAGAAACCACAAAACTTTAAACTTTTGATTAGCCTAACAAAACCTCAGTTCTTAAATTTTAATGATAATGACCATGATGTCGAAACGATCCTCACAGATATAAAATTCAATTGTACAAACACTTACAGTATATTTTCTTCTTGAATTGTATGTTGTGAACATACCCAGAAAAGTCCAGTCTCCTCAAATATGTGATCTCCCCCTCTTTGGCAACCTCGGCTCCTTCTTTACTTCTCTGCAAACCTCCTTCAGACTATACAAAAAACACCTGATTTCACTTCTCCAAACTCCGCTAACTTATTTATGATACCAGGACCTCCTTTTGTCAACTTGCTGCCGTAAGAATACTTTTACATATACTTTATAAAATGCCCACGGTAGATACAAGGACCTCTTTTAATCCACTTGTTATCTCCTTCTTCAAACTATTCACTTCTTTTCGTTACGACCGGTATCCAAACTCACGAACCACAACCCTAATCTTGAGACAAACGACTGTTTCCTTTCGATGACCAAAATATGACTAACTTCTCCTCTCTCATGATCGACTCACCAAATTCCCATTTAAAAACGACCGTCCAATCAAAAAGCTTAAATTGTGTTTACCATGATTTTGGAAAAGCCTAATTTCGGTTTCAGAGAAAACTAAATAGCTTACTTTAAAATGGGTCTTTTTTTCAATACATCATTTATACATATTTCAAAAGATTAAAAATATGGTCATTTAATACTCGACTATACAAACAATGAAAAGATTAACTTACAGGTTAAATTCTTCTAATTCTAAACAAAGTTTTTTTGATAATTTTGTTTGAAACGGAAAAATCTTATCTTAAATTACTATAATACAATTATGTTTATAATTGATATCTTGAAATTTTATTTCGATGGATTTTTTTATTTATTTTTCTTTGGTTGGAAAAGAAAAAGTATGACAAAATATATATATAATATAATATATATATATATATATATATATATATATATATATATATATATATATATATTAATATATATATAATTGCGGCTGAGAGGTAATATCTCGTAATTCTGTCGTCGAGAACTCTTTATTATTATTTTTATATTCTGATTTCACATAGGTATTAACAATGTATTATAAATATTAACATTATAATACTTTTTTTATTCTGTTAATGAGCAAAGCGCTATCCTTATACACGAGACCTCCAGTACAGAACATATATCCAATGCTAATAAAGACAAAACATTTTTAAAATATTGTTTCGAATCCTGACAACCTTAAAAATGTATTATTTATGAGAGGAAAGATTAGTGTTCTTTTTGATTTTATATGCATTTAAAATTAGTAATAACTCACTCGCATATTACCCACTTCAAAATTCGAATCCGGTTAATCCTAAAATATGTCTCAGGAAAAGTGGCACTAGATGTACCTAGGAACGCACAATAATAATACGTTTATTTAAATTTAGTCTTATAGTAGCGAATGAATCCGTGGTCCTGCAGCATTCCACTGGGTCATCCAAGTGATTATACCTTCTTCTTTACACTTGATGCAATCCAGGGACGTCTTAAAGAAAATTTTGTCAAAGAAAGCAATGAAATAGTTTTAATATATATATATATATATATATATATATATATATATATATAAATATATATATATATATAATATATCATTATATATATATCATATATACATATATAAATTATATATATATATGATAAATACAGATATATATATACATACATATATATATATATATATATATATAATATATATATATATAGATATATATATATATATATAATATATATATATATATATATATATATAGATTATATAATATAATATATATATACAGGGTGGTCCTTAAGTAAGTGTACAAAAAGAAACCGTAGATTCTACACTTTAAAATATTACGAACTTATCCCGTTTAAAACGACTATATCCGTTATAAGCGTAATCCGCCTGCCGTTATTAATAGCGTTCGCCAAGCGTCTATTCTGCCAGTCTTCTTCAGATAGATTTCTTGCTGACATTGCTTTTGAAATTCCTTGCATCCATGTTGTTGTGGTCGTCCCTCGTTTTCTTTTCTCTGGTGGTACCCATTCGAATATTTTTTTTGGTAGTCTTTCTTCCCCCATACGTCTAACATGTCCGTACCATGTCAGTTGTTGTTTTCGATGTCCTTCTATAATTGATCTTTGTAACATTCATTTGACTTCTTATGTCCTCATTGCTAACATGTGTCTAATCGAGACTTTCCCGCTGCTCTCCTCCAAAAATCCATTTCAACTGCCAATAGGTTACCTGTAACTTTTTGTGATAACTGCCATACTTCTGAGCCATAAAGATTACTGGTTTCAATATGGTGTTATATATTATTTTTTTTGTTTCCGGTCTTATATTTTTCTGCCATAGTACTGAATTCAATGCACCTATAATTCGTTTCCCTTTGGTTATTCTGTCTTTTATGGCTTCATCAGTTCTTCCTGTCTTTGTTAGTTTTTACCACCAAATATGTATACATTGATCACATTTCTTAATTTTGCATCTTCTAAGTCGAGGTCATCTGCAGTAATTTTCTCCTTCTATGTAAAGATATTGCGTTTTTTGTTAATTTACTTCAAGGCTCCCATTTTTTGTACTCTTCCATTAGTTTTCTAGCCATATACTCTAGGTCTTCTTGTTTTGGGCAATTACTACCTGGTTCATCTGCATAGTGCAATGTGTATAACGTTTCATCCCCAATAGACAGCCCCATTCCTTTACACTTCTTTTTCCAGCCAGTGCCTGAGTGCTTCGTTGATATATATATAAATATATATATATATATATATATATATATATATATATATATATATATATTAAACAGTAAGGGAGATAAACAACAACCTTGCTTCAATCCTTTTGTTACCCTGAAACCATTAGAATCCTTATTTCCTATTTTAACTTTTGATATTGTGTTGTTATAATAGATCTTTAATAGCGTCGATTAGTGGAACGCTGATACTAGTTTTCTCCAATACTTCCCACAATTTCGCAACAGGCACGGTTGTCATTTATGCTTTCGTTAAATGTACTCTTTTCTAAAGTATTTGGGATAAGCAGAAAAGACTAACTATTGTTGGATTATCCTGCTCTGAATCCGTTTTGTTTTTCTGATTTTAAAAGGACGGTATTCTTCGAATATGCATTTTTTATAATTCTCCCATATAATCTGCTACAGAGTGTTAAATTGGAAATTTAAAATTTTATTTTTCGCTATAACTTTCATGTTTGTAAACATGTATGTATAAAAAATTTACAACTGGGTACTATTGAACCATTAGGAACTATAATTCGATACATACTTTGATGTAGCTGATAGACATACATGGCATATATATATATATATATATATATATATAATATATTATATATATATATATATATATATATATATATATACAGGGTGGTCCTTAAGTAATTGTATAAAAAGAAAACTGTTGTAGATTCTACACTTTAAAATATTACGATTTAAGTCAAGTTACTTTAATAAAATGATGATATTAAGAAATATACAGGGAGTTAAAAGTGAAAATTTAAAATATTATAATTTCGCCATAACTTTCATGATTTGTGAACATTTATGTATAAAAATTTACAACTGGATACTATTAAAATATTAGAAATTATAATTTGATGTATACTTTGATGTAGCTGATAAGGATATGTGTAGCCACATATGCCACATATGTGCATACACTTGCACTTAAATTTTTGCTCGTCAAGTTACCGGTATTTCTGATTAAAAATAATAAAGATACATTATTTTAAACAAAAAAAAAGGTATAATTGTTAATAACTTTAAAACTCAACAGTTTTCGAGATAATCGCATTTTACAAATCAACTATATAATTCTGATTTATCGCAATTACTCAAGGCAACGAAAGAAAATTAGAGAAAAACATCAATACTTCTGAATTTTGGTATAAAATACTTTTCATAAAGTTAACAGTTAACGAATTATTAAATAAAATAAGTATATCAGCAGATAAAATAATAGGATTTGATAAATAGCAGAATAATTGGATTTTAAATCAAACGATTTTACGTTTGTTTTAAATTAAAAGTCATAATACAAACATTTTATTTACAAACCAAAATTAAGAAATAGTTTAAACTAAATAACATTAAACTTTTTGTCAAAGTAAGTGATTCCATAAGTTCACCATTTTCTTAATTCATTTGTCATACATTCCATACAATATCGTCTCATATTATAGCATCATTGGTTCTAAAAGAAACTGCTTCAGTATTTATTAAAGTGCTATAAGTATAATAATAAGTAATTTTTTTGAAATTTTTATGAATTAAAATAATTATATTAATATCTCACTACAAGAATGTGACTACCACGAACAATCAAACGTTCAGGAAAGTTGTATTTAAATACTGTCTCACTCCGCATTCTATGTAATGTAATGGTGTACTATCTTGTAGAAACCACAAAGTTCGCCCTAATTTTGTGACAATTCTTCCAATAAATAATTAAAAATCATTTTAGAAAAAATGTAAATAAATCTCTATATTCAAATTGCAAGGTAATTCGCATATCCGTAAAAAATAATTACCAATGGTTCCAAACCATAGGACATGCATTTTAAATATAAATTTTAAATGATATTTTTACGGATATGCGAATTACTTTGGCAATTTGAATGGTGAGATTTATTTACATTTTTTATAAATGATTTTATTGATTATTGGAAGAATTGTCATCAACTTAAGGCTAAATATGTGGTTTATAGAAGATGGTTACACCATACGTGACAGAGAAAAGGGAGTGAGAACAGTATTTAAAAACAACTATGCCTGAACGTTGGATTTCTTCGTGGTAAGTCATATTCTTGGTCATGTGATGAGATATTAATATAATTATTTAATTCATAAAAATCTTAAAATAATTACCTATTATTATACTTATAAATACTTATAATAAATACTGCAGCAGTTTCTTAGAACCAATGATGCTATTTAATATGAGACGATATTTTATGGAATGTATTGACAAATGAATTAAAGAAAATGGTGGACATATAGAACACTTACTTTGAAAAAAGTTTAATGATATTTAGTTTAACTATTTCTTCATTTGGTTTGTAAATAAAATGTTTTGATTATGACTTTAATTATAATTACATAAACGTAAAATGTTTGATGTAAAATCCAATTATTCTGTTATTTTATCAAATCCATTATTAATTATCCTGCTGATATATTGATTTTATTTAATATTTCGTTAACTATTAACTTTATTAAAGGTATTTTATAACAAAATTCAGAAGTATTGATGTTTTTATCTATTTTTCTTTCATTGTCTGGAGTAATTGCGTTAAATCAGAATTATGCAGTTGATTTGTAAAATGGGATTTTCTCGAAAAGAGTTTTAAGTTATTAAACAAATTTACTTTTTTTGTTAAAATAATGTATCTTTAACATTTTTATCAAAAATACCGATAACTTAAAGAACAAAAAGGTTAAGTGCAAATGTATGCCACATATATATGGTATATGTGGCCCCTCTATTAGCTATATCAAAGTATGCATCAAATTTTAATTCCTGATATTCAATAGTAAACCAGATGTCAATTTTTATATATAATGTTTACAAACATGAAAAGGTATATGTGAAAAATAAAATTTTAAATCTCCACTTTAACATCCTGTATCTTTATTAATACACCATGTAATTAAAGCAGTTGGCTTAAATCAGAATATTTAAAGTGTAGACTGTGGTTTCTTTCTGTACAATTACTAAGGACCACCCTATAAATATATATAATATATAATATATATATATATAATATATAATATATATATATATATAATATATATATAAATATATATATATATATATATAAATATATATATATACATATATATAGATATAAGTTAGGCAAGAGATAACATCATGGTTTATGGGTTTAGACACTTAGATGGGTGTAAAATCCTTTTTTTTTTCTTATGTCCAAATTTTTTAATTGTAGTGGCATGAAAAAAAATCATTTTTTTTTGAAAATTTTGCGTGGCCTAACACCTTTAAATTATTGATATTACTGTGATAAGTCCGATCCTGTCAAACAGCGTTCTCTTTATTTTACCTTGTTGCACACTACACTTATCTCTAAGGTGCTTAAGATTTAATGAATTCGAAGTCTCTGTGTTATTTTACTGAAATGTATTTTAGTAAATTGATATTTAATTCTTGGTCGTTGTCGATATGCGACACGCTACAATGCTGGGCCAGTACACAGAGAAAAAAATTGAAATCATGGCGAAAGCTATTTATTGTGCTATTTACTATTGTGTTTTTGCTAAACTATTGTTTGACTAAGAACAACAGATGACTAGGAATCTATATAAATATTTACTAAATAATTGTTAAAGTCTGTAATGAACAGTAAATACCAGAAGAAAGTTAGTTGGAATTACCTTCATCATTATCAAGAGCTTATCCATCCATTGTCGGATATAAGCCTTATTTACGTGTGTCTATTATTTTTGTTTGTTGTTTTTTTTTGTATTCATTTGTGATACAGCAATTAATTGCTTGATGTCATCAGTCAATCTGGTTTGAGGTCTGCCTCTTACTTCTCTTTATTTGCTCTTTTTTTGTTTTTTTAAGCCCTTCTCTCTACAAATGTCTTCATTGGTTTTATGGTAATTAAGTGAGATACCCAGCATCTGTCGTTCGGTTTTTCTGATCTTCTGCATGTTATTTAGTGAATATCTATGTTTCAGCTCCATATGTAAATACAGGTAGTATACAGGAATTAAACACTTTCGTTCGCATTTTTTTGAGGTATATTTTTATTTGTAAGTACGTTATGAAGTAAGACAGGCTATCAACAAGCTCAAATATAACAAAGCACCAGGTCCAGATATGATAACAGTAGAAATTGCTTAAAGCCACAGAAGAAACCGGCGTAAAGTTACTTCATCTACTCTGTAACCAAATATGGCATTCCAAACAATAGCCTGAAGACTGGACAAATCTACAATAACGACCATACATAAAAAAGCAGCTTCCATAAATGCGACAATTATTGAAACTATCTCTCTTATATCCCAATGCCAGCAAGATAATTGCTATCATATAATCAATGAGAGAACTGAAAAACATTCCTTCAAAGAGAAATTCCACAAGAGGCAAACTGGATTTACCAAAGGTAGAGGCAACTCGAGAACAATTGCTGAATATAAGACAGATAATCGAGAAAATCTAGGAAATTCAACATCCCACTATACATCTGTTTTATAGATTACCGGTAAAGCGTTCGACAGGGTAAAGTGGAGACACTTACGGCGAATACTAAAAGAAGTAGACGTACCATCAACATCTAATTACGCTTATAACCGAACTATATGAACACACTACTGGATCAGTTAAAGTACTTGACACATTTTCAAACGAATTTCCATTCCAAACCAGGGGTGTCAGACAAGGATGTATTACTTATCTCCACAATTTAGTCAATCAATATGGTAAGTATATTATGCGAAGAGCACTTGAAGGATGTAAAAGGGCATCTCAATAAATGGTCATAAACAAAACAACCTACGTTTCGCAGATGACACAGTCCTTCTTGCAAATAGTCAAGCAGTAGCTGATAGAACTTATACGACTGATCGAAAAACGAAAGTCAAATATTTCGTCTGCAATTAAACAATATCAAAGACAAAATCAATGATAGTGGATAGACTACACAACAGTCACCACACATAACCACAATTGACGCGTTCGAGGTTGTGAGCTCATACTTTATATCTGGGATCATTAATCACAAACACAGGGTTATTACAAGAAGAGATTAAACGTAGATCTGATCTAGCAAAAGTATTTGCCACAAGCAAAAATGACCAAAATATGGAAGGACTGTCAAATTTCAAGAGCGATAAAGATGAGGTTGATCAAACTGCTTAATATTCCCAATACTGACCTACGGATGTGAATCTTGGACTCTGAGACAATCGGCGAGAAGAAAGATAGACGCCACCTAAAATGTTCTGTTGGAGACGAATGTTACGAATTCCTATGGACCGACCAAGAACAAATAATTCAATTTTAAAGAGAGCCTAAAAAGTTAGCCAACGACTCTCTATGTAAAGTCCATCTCCAACAATTAAAAAATATTTTGGGCATGTTATGAGAGCAAAACAACAGAAAACATGGAAAGACTCATAATACAAGGAAAGGTAAAAGGCCGAAGATTCACGAGGAAGATCCCAACAAGATGGATAGATCAAATTACAGGAATATGCCAAAGACCTATGCATGGAATTAAAAGAAATGACCAGAGACAGAGATCTCTGGAGACGGACAATACACGACATCACGTCGACCACTACACCTCCCCCTGGGGGGTCAGGATGAAGAGAGAGAGATAAAGTACGTATAAAATTCGTGTAATTTAAGTCTTCGCGAATGCTGCTCATCTCATTTTAACACGTCTAATTATTTCGGTAGTCTGATTTTGTTGCTTACCTTGACATTTTGACCCGATATGGATATCATCTACGTGTTCCATCTCTGTCCCTTGGATGTTTATCATAGGTTTGTTCATCTTTGATTGACATTAGTTTAATTTTTGCTGAGATTCATTTTTTTTTTTTTTCTTTTTTAGATTTCGTTACCTTCACTTTTTTTTTTTATTGGGATTCTGAGTGTAGCTTCCTAAATCATCGTATTCAGTGCATTTCACAGTGTCGGCTATATAGTACTACATCATCTGCGTATTGATTGTTCAAGTATCTTCCGTTGATTATAGATTCTTTTATTTTCTCAGTCTAGTGACAAAGATATCTTCTAGGCAGATGTAAATAATTTTTTGAGAATTAGTCAGGAATTGAATATTGCAGATTGTGTCTACCTTGTCCTTATGCATCGGTTGGTTTTTACTGGTCTTATTTTGATTCCATTACGCAACGTCACTATCATTTCAGCTTGTTTCGTGTTTATTATGTATTAACATTCTTTACCTGGAATCGATTCACTTAACAGTTGACTAGTGCTTCTGTTGTCTAGAGTTCTACGCTATTTAAAGCTTTTTCATATCTATAAAAGCCAGACACATGAGAGATTGTATTCGTTAGTCTTTTCTATTAGGATTTTCAAAGTATTGTTACGTAAAAATTAGTCATATTAAAAAAACCTGTAAACATGTTGTTTATTACTAAATATGTTGTAATTCGACGAGACCCTTCGATCAGCTGGTAGAAATATACCTGAAACGGTCGTTTCGAAGTTCGAGAAACCGGTCGAAACGATGACCCAGTGCCAAATTACTTCTGGTATAATCGGAAGGATTTCCCAGACCCTTCTAGATAACGGTGTTTGGATATAAAATCAGGATTTTTTTATTGTGGCCAGTTAGTAAAAAGATAAATTCGGGCTCGCGTATTTGAATGTACGTTCGTAATAAATTATTGTAAAATAAATTAGTACAAATAAAGACTTTAATAAATTTGTAGAGTGTTATAAATAGAACCTTTAGTAATTATATTAAGAACTATAAATTAGAATTAATAAAAAATAACATATATAAATGGTCACCACAGGTTCTGTACCCTTTTTTAAATCCGGCTTGTTCATACGGTTGATATTCGATCAGTTTTAAATTAAATATTAAATTAAATCATTAAATAATTATTTAAAGTCTTTAAATAATTCGCTTTCTACCAATCAGTTCTCTTTCTTTTTCCCATGTGTCCCGCTCACTCGTCTATTTTAATATGGCAATCTTTTGGATTAAATTTAAAACTTTTGTTCGTCTTCTTATTTCTTTATTGGACTTGCGATCGCTGAGTTAATGTATATGTTATATATGAAATAATTCTCTCATATCCATTGCTCCTCGAGTTCACTTGAAGTTTGTGGACTATGTTGTTGTTAAAAACCCATGTTTTAGTTCCATATGTCAGTGTCGGTTAAATGTACGTATCAAAAGTTTTTATCTTTAAAATATGTGGTAAGTTTGATTTAAATACTGTTTGTAACCTTTGGAATTCTGCCCATGCTAAGGAACATATTCTATTTAAATGACTTTAAGTAAAGATTTTGTTAATTTGATTTTGTTCTAAGCATAAATATGATTCAACCTTTTTTATATTATTTTTGTTCGAATTATCCTCACCATTATATCTAGAGATTCGTTTGTTAGATATTTAGTTTTTTGCTAGATTTATGTTTAGGATGTCCTTTTTCTTTAGTTTTGTATTTGGGTCTAATAGTATTTTACTGTATTTCTCTTGTTTATTGCCATTAACGCAACATCAATCGCAAATCTCAGGTAATTTTAGGTTTCGACTATCTATCATCACTTCCTTTTTATTTACCCAATCTTTAAGTTCGGATGTATATCTTAACAGCCTAAGTAAAATAGCTTGGGTGGATATAGAATCTCTGTCTAACTCCTCTCTTTAGTTTTAATCTTTTATGTTTTTGTTCTTGTTTTTATCTGCAATTTTTTGTATATCGGTCACTAACTGGTATTGTTGCTTAAGGTGTTGAGGATTGTCCAATATTTCAATGGAATCAAATACCTTCTCATAATTTATCATAGCTATCCAGAATTTTATATTATATTTCGTTTGATTTTCAAATTAGTGTTTTTATTACTTGTGTATGATCTATGGTGCTATGACCTTTTCTGAATCCTGCTGCTCCCGAGGCTGAAAAACATAGTATCAAGTTTGTTTGTTAGTCGCAATGTAAAGTTCTCTACACAAACAGCTTATACAATACTAATAACAGGCTAACTGGTGTATTCTGTAATCAATTCCGTTAAATTTAAGAGGCCTCTAAAATTTAACTTTTAACGGTACTCTTAAAGTTTTAGGTAACATTGTTTATTCTATAAAGAATATTATAGAGGACCGCTTAAAAATATATTTTTTAGAGGAATCCTCTAAAAGGTTTGCAGTCATATACGGCAACGTCGAATGTTGATCGTGTTTTAAACTACTTGTAAGGTAGAAATTGACCAAAAACGGAGCGTCAGAGGCCTAAAAACTTTAGAAAGAATAAGAAATTTGACAGTCTGCTTGACTTTTTATTTAATTACTATTGCAAATATATTTCAGTTTATTTGTGTTTGCGTTGGTTTTATTTTCGTTTTATTAAAATATTATTATGTCTCGTGCTCCACGAACAACAAAATCTCAAAAAGAGTTTTTGATAAGTTTTTTAGAAGAAAATAAAATTCTAACAGGAATTAAAATTAATAATAAATAAATTGGGAAAAGTCCATGTGTTATGGGAAAAGATTGATCATATCTCGGATTATCTTTTGATGTAATCTGAATTCAACTCTACAAAAGAATAAAAAATTTGAACTTTGTATAGGTGTAACACACGGATTATAAAGTAAACTGAGAGTTAACCTTTCATTTTTATTTATTATTTCATCAACTAAAGCTTCGCAAAATAAATATTTAAAAAGCCATTTGTCTTTTTTAGTTGATATCTACACTATAATATATCAATAACAAACTAATAATCATACAAACCTAACCAAACAAAAATAATAAAATGATATTTAACGGGCTGCTAAAAATAAGAGGACAAGTTTTGACATCCTCCAAAATATTCTATTTTAGCGGGAGTTTTAACGGTTTTGGTTATGATTTTAACGGATGCATAAGTTACAGAGATACAAAAATAGTTTTAGCGACGCTACAATTTTAGAGGCCTCTAAAATTTAACGCAATGTTACAGAATACACCCCAATGGGTCTATAGTTTTTTTAATTGATATTTATTTCCCTTTTTAAATGTTTTGTAGTGTTATAAAATAACTTTCAGTGTTATAAATCATTTGACCAAGCTATGGGTACTACATTTATTTCTATACATTTATTAAAATTGATTTCACCTGGAGCTTGTTTTATTTCGCAAAGTGCTCATTGTGTTTCTTATTTCGTCCTCTGTTATATCTAGTAAATCATCAAATCCAACATTGTTTTACTATTTTTCGGTGTTTTTCGTTTTTACCCGGTTGGGGTGTAGCTTTTGAATCCTATTTTTGGTAGTAGTTTTCTATCGTTGTAGTTATTTTTCGGTAATTTTCCTGTTTTGATCATTAATTAGTTTTGTAATTATATTTCTACCTTCGCTTATTTTCTTTTTTTCAGTCTCGTATGCCTTTTTATTTGTTGTAGTATTTCATGCAACTGTGTTATTTTGTACTTCCTTAAGTCTTTCCTGGACGGTTGCTTAATTATTTTGTTAATTTTTGTTATTTATATTTTATTAAGTGTTCGTTCTTGCATAAATTATTAAATTTAAATTAGTATTTACTATTAGACATTAAATCTTGTATTTTCTTGATGAGTTTTTAAACTCATTTGTTTTATTATTGATCGATGTTTTTCTACTGTTATAAAACTGCTACCATTGCCACCACTACTTAAAAAAGAAGTTGTAAAATAGGAATAGGTCTCCTAAACACAGTTTACTAGATAACCTTTAAGACCTTACACAGTGATTGTATACATGTAAAATGCATTGATAAATACTAAAACGATTGTAACCGTTAAGTACGTCTTGCCGCATTACTATCCATCATTTGCTAATCCTCTCTACCTAGCATCCTCTGTCGTCATTTGTTTCTTGCATAATATGTTCATTCCATAATGTGCGTGTTCTACTCTGTTTTCTTTTTTCTAGTGGTTCTAAATGAAATATTCTTATCGGTCATATCATTCAATAAGCCATCGGTCATCAGCATTCTTAATAAATGTTCAAACTACATTAATTACCGTTTTTCTATTCGGTCTAGTTTTTACTTCCTCATTACTTCTTCTTTCTATTCTTGATATTCTAGCGCTTCTCATATAATAAATTTTTTGATCGGCATAAGAGTCTATATTTCTGAACCATAGCGCAAAACTGATTCTATCAATGCCAGAGCGACTATATTTTTTCTTATTTTATTTGAGATATTTTTATCCTACCAGAAAGAAATAAGATTTAACTACTTTTCTATATTCTGTGTTTTATGTCTTATTCTTCTAATCCGTTCTTATTAAACTATACTCTATGTATTTAAAATTTTCCACTTGATTTAGATTTTTTCACCGCTAACCAACACTTAAAATCTAGCGTCACTGTTTCCTACTAGTAATTCTGTTTTCTTCGAACCTATTTGTACCTAATAATTTTTTAGTAATTAGGTACTTACTTTACTTTATCCCGACAGTCCATTTATACAAATTTCGGCCCAGTATCGGGCTACGTCGTTCCATCTTTGTTGGCGAGCCACAAATCTTCAAGGGTACATCGATGAGGACAGTTTCTGGATGTAAGAAGATGTTCCATATTCTGTGTTTCTCCACAGTCACAGTTCTCATCATCTTGTTCTATTTTTTCCCCATTTTGTCATGATTGATTTTACTGTACAACCCCCGTTCTATCCTATTCAAGGTTTCCCACGTTTTTAAAGTCTAGGGTCTGGCCGGTCCATTAAAACTGGGGAAGTGGAAAATACTCAGGCAGTTCATCCTGCACTGTCCAAGAAGCTTTCCTAGATTTTAGTCCCTTTTATGGTGTTCGAGACTTTGTATAGGGCATGCCGATCGTCCACGCTCTGTTTAATTTTCTCTATAGTGTTCTGCAGCCCTCTGCGTTGGAGGTACTGCAAAACCCACTGCTCTATATAGATTTGAAAGTGGCGTTGGTTTCATGCACCCCGTTACTATCCTGCATGTCTCATTTAGCGCAGTATCAACTTGTTTAGTGTGGGCAGATCTGCTCCAAACGGGGCACCATATTCAGCAGTTGAGAAACACAGTGCCTATGCCGTTGTTCTTAAAACGCCAGGACGTGCGACCCATTTACTTCCCGTTAGCTTTCTGAGTATGCTGTTCCTAGTTGTTACTTTTCCTCTTGTTTTTATGCAGTGGTTGTCTGTAGTAGTGGACCGGTCCAGAGTTACTCCAAGATATATAGGTTGGTTTGTGTGTTCTAATGTATTACCATTCCACACAATTTGGAGTTTTCACTTGCTTCCTTTGTGCGAAGTGAAAAGAGCAGACTTGGTTTTAGAGGATTAAGTCTTAGAGAATTCTGCAGTAGTACGCTGTTATTGTTTTTAAAGGCAGTTTCGAGTTTCTCCTTTACTTCTTCAAAATATTTTCTTTGAGCACATATTGCAAGATCGTCAGCATAGAGGAAGTGCTTGTTTCAGTCGGATAGTTGGTCGTTTGTGTATATATTGAAGAGCATTGGTGCATAAAACACTTTCCTGTGTGAGGCAGTTTTTTTTAACTCTCCACCTACTTACTTTACCCTCCACATAACAGAAAAACGTCTATTTTTCAGATAAGGAAATACGAGCTTTCCCAGATGTTTTGTGCCTACTTGTCATAGGCTGTTGTCAGATCTACAAAAGCAGCCCCTGTTATAAGTTTTTCCTTCAAAGCCCTCTTCAATGTGTTCTGTTAATGCGGGACTTGACCGGTGCAAATTTGCGAGGTCTGAATCCTCCTTGTTGTGGGAGTAGGTGCTTGTCGACATTTTTTCTATTCTGGCGAGTATGAGTCTCTCGTATAGTTTAAAAAAGTGACACAATAGCGAAATAAATCTGTCGCTACTGGGTTTTTGGATCCTTTCCTGCTTTTAACAAGGCTATTACTTTAGATTTCCTCCATGATTTTGGAATTTTGCAGGTTTTGCAGCACGTGTTATAAAATTTCAAGATTCATTTTTTTACTCCTTGGCCTAATGCTTTATTTGTTCACTGCATATATCATCCACACCTGCAGCTTTCCCGTTTTTTAACCTGTTCAGACCGTCGTGGAGTTCTTTTAGTGTAAAAGGAGTTCCTAGGTGGTTTGTCTCCGAATCCAATCTTCTCCTAGTATTTGGGTCCTTATATCGGTTAGTAGTTCATTCCATCGTAAGGAGTTGAGCAGCAACTTGGTCCTTGCAAGGTGGTTTATGTTCTTTTTGATCACCGCTGAGTTTTTTTACCAGGTTCCATGCTATTTTGCTACTATGTGGTCATGTCCATTTTTTCCAGGGTCTTAATCCACTTTTCCCGTCTGGCTTGACTTAGCTGTTGGAGTAGTACTGCTCCGCAGTCAACCGTTTCTTGGCTAAAAGGGTCAGTGTAATAGAGGGTTTCGTATGTTCTCATTAGTTCTTTGGACTCGCTGGACATCCCGGAACATATTGTTACTTACATCCTCTAGGGATAGTTTTTCTAGACCCATTTTTAAGTACCTCTACGAATTTTTCGTAGTTCTCTACTTTCTCTTACTTTCTCTACCCAAAACTAGAGTAATTAGGTAATGTTTTTATCATGAATACTAAATCATATGAGTCGTTAGCTAAAACAGACTCCAAAAATCGTATGTTGCCATTTATACCTATTTCCATTTGTTTCAACATGCCATTTTTTTTAGATTTAAATAAATAGGAGAGTAGACATGCAGCAACCCTATCTTAATCCCATTTTGACAATAATAAATTGTGAGAATGCCAATTATCTTTTATTTGTAGAGAGTTTTTGTTTATTTGTTTTTCTTGGTATCTAAAATTAGGTAAATGGGTACGTTCATAGAGAAAAAGTAGCAAAAAATTCACCTAAAGAGATATGTAGCTCCAAAAAGATGAAAATGAAGTAACAGCTCAACTTATTGACCATATACATAAGATTTAAAACTTTAAATTTTTTTAAAAAGGAAACAGAACTAAGTCGGTTTTTATAAATTTGTGCACAAGTTAAAAACTGTGCAAAGAATGGAAGAACCTTAAAAAATGAGTATAAAAACCAGAATACTTTCCTACATAAAGCACAAACAAAATTCCAAATATGTTGGTACTGTTCGTTGACTTAACATTAATAAGTTTTATATTAAACTTTAGGTAACATTATTTGACCACGTTAGTAAGACCATAATCAGTGGGACACAATATTACTGCTACCATAATACACAAAAGATTAAAAAAAAAACTATAGTAATTAATCTGAGGTTTATTACACCAATGAAATCAAGGAATATGTGTGTAAAATTTAAAAATAATTATATATATATATATATATATATATATATATATATATATATATTTGCTATTGAGGTTCTTCTTTGTCCTGGACTGCGTTTGCCTGCTATTTCTTCTTGAATGATATTTTGTAGCAACTTATATTTGGGACCTCTCATTACATGTCCGAAATACTCCAGCTTTCTCTGACAAAAGATTGTATCATGATTATTGTGACCAAAGATAATTCATGAAGCAATAATTTCTTTCAGTGTATTCGTCATGCTTGCATCAACGTATCGAGTTAGCAGACAAAGGTAATAATGAATCTTCGTCTTTGTTTTGTTTTGAGTATTAAACTTCAATTAAGAATTTACTTGCATACCGCAGATATGCCAACAAAAGAAAACAAACTAGGAGGTAATATTAGCAGAATCTAAGAATTGATCAAATTACTTAACCCGTTGTTGGTAAAAGAACGTGATTATCATCTTATACGTAAAAGCAAGTCGTTGTGTTATTAAAATGATTATTGTTTTGCATCTTTTGATCTTGCATCGAGAGAATAATAATATATATATATATATAATATATATATATATATATATATATATATATATATATATATATACATATTTATATATATATATATTTATATATATATATATACATATTTATATATATATAATATATATATATATATTATATATATATATATATATATATATATATATATAGAGTTTCTTGAACCGTATTATATTTAATATAAAATTAATGTTTCTTGGGTTTAGGTTCAATATTGAACCTAAACCCAAGAAACATTAATTTTATATTATATTATATATATTATTCTCTCGATGCACCTTTCTTTCTTTTTTCGGATATTGGAAATTATCATGGCCACTTGTACCTTGTCCACACTGCTCGAAGACTCTCGAGAGCTCTTTTTTCCCCCATTTCTTTTTCTCGTTAGTGCAGCTGTAACAATACATAGCGTTCGGTATTTCGCATAATATGTCCCAAATACTCGAATTTCCGTGGTTTTATAGTATTTAATATTTCAGGTTGTGTTTTTATTCTCCGAAATACCATTAAACAAAGATATCATCCACCCCAGATATTCTCAAATACGTACATACAGTCACATTTCAAACGTTTAAAAACTCCTAACTGCTACCTTTGCCAGTGTCCGTGCTGCTGCTCCTGCTCTGCATAAAGAAATACGGAAAATACTAAATCAAATGTCACTGTATTTTACTGTTGAGGTATATTATATATTGTTATGATTACCAAAATTTCCTTCACTGAAATTACCATCCATTTTTCTATCACATAAAAATTAATAAAGTTTATAAATTATTTTATCAGGGTTATTTTTGTGATTCATATCTTACTTCTGCATTGCATTTAGATTCATAGAAGCCAATTGGAAATACAAAACCCAAATATAAAAAAACAGTTTATTGAAATATAAAAAAACAGAAATGTGGAATATACATGAAGCAAAAATTAACACTAAAAAAATTCCGCTTTGTTAAATACAAACAAAAATATATTAATAAAATATAAAAAAATAAATATATGATCAGATCAAAAAACTACTTAATTATGATATTATTGACTATCGTTTAAATAACAATATTAATAAATTTTTAAACGTCTACAATAAACTATTAGCAGCGGTTTCCTTATTTAAACAAATTTATACTTTTATACGAAAAACTAACTTTGTAACAAAATCGAAGACTCCAGTTTTCTGAAGTGATATGAATTAGAGGTATGCTTATTAGTTCTTTTAGACGAACTAGTTCAAGAGAACTATTTCTAAAAATGAACTAGTTTAGTGAACTAGTTCGCGAAAAAACTATTTGTATGACCGGAATCAAAATCCAACCCTAATACAACTGGTTGCCAGGTGTCTCGTCTCAATCATCACACAAGCTCGGCGCTGGCCGCCCGTTTCTTCGGTTTTCAGTCAGTATTTCACTACCGTACGGCGTACAAGTAGTTCGGATTCGGAACCATTTCTTTCGATGGTATGTTTAGGTTTAAATGTTTTAAATTATTATATGATTAGGTAGTTTTTCTTTATATTAATTTATGTTGTTAATTAATCCCTAAAGATGAATAACAGACGAAATAGAAGTTTTTTCTGGATCATTTCGAGAAGAACGATAAAAATAAAAATCTGCAAAATGAAATTACTGTTCACGTGATGTTAGTAATGCAAGTGGTTCACTGGGCAATTTATCAAGACATTTAAGAATGAAACACCCTACTATCAATCTCAAATATCTCAATGTTGAAAGATACATAGAAAAAGGACCCGAAAAATCAGAAAATACGTTCAATAACCTCAACCTTCAACGTCAAAATCAGTTTGCTAGTAGGACAAGCAGGGGAAGATGAAGAGAAAGCTATTATAATTCTTAAGAAAAAGCCTGCTCCTACTCCCCTTGTTTCTAACAGGGACTATGTAAGTCGACCCATTCGATTCGAAATATATGATTTCATTCATTCATTATTTCTTCTTTAGAAGTTGAGACGCAATTTATAATGCAAATCGTTCGCAGTTAGCTAATTCTAACGAAAATTAATGAACTAGTTCAATTAGTTCAGTTGAAAGAATCGTTCATTTGAACTATTTCGATGGTGACGTACACATCCCTAATATGAATAATTCCACTTTCTGTCAATTGATACCTAACCAATATTTTATATTCTATTTTGTTAAATGGTTTTTGTTAAAAGGTTTTTGTTAAAAGGTTTTTGTTAAAAGGATTTGTTACTCAATGTGAGGTTTTTTGTTAAATTTTATTAATTTTATTTGTAATAACTATTTATGTGAAATAATAATAAATATGTAATGTTTGTCTTTAAACCAGGAGTTTAAAATTATTTCTTTTAAAAATGTTTTAGAAAAGAAAAGCCTTTCTTTCTAACCAGCAATAGGATTTCTTTAAACGGCGTTCATTTTAAATTGTTTAGGAATCTTCTTGTGTATTGTTGCCCATAAAATCTCTGTAAGTATTTTTTTTATTTCTTTTTTTTGTAGTTAGCTCTTTTAGTCCGTCAATAAGGAAACCCTTATCCACGACCTAGCTCTACAACCAAAACACGAGAACCTCTTCGCAAATGTATCAGTTTATTTGTGTACCCTATATTCAGTCCAGGAATTGTTCAGTTCCCCCTTTTAACCCCTATAATTAAATATTAATTGTTACAACTGACCCAACATTTGTGGCTTGTGTATATTGATACAACTGTCTCCCAGCAACGTGGTAAGCATTATAAATTAAAGTAAAACTGAAACAAACCATGAAGTGGAGAAATCCAGGAGTGGCTAGTATACCTGTTGAATACAAAGCACGTGGTGGTCGAATGTATTAAGGTATAAAAAAATGCTTATTAAAAGCTTAAAATTTTTATTTTAAAGATCTTTTCGGAATTGAATCATCCCATCATCAGTTTACTAAAAGAGAGAGTAAAAATACCAATATTAAAAAGCAAGTAAGTTAAAATTTAAATATATAAAAAGAAAACGTTGGTTTTTTCTACTTACATAAAATAAATAATTTTTTTACTGCTTACATAATTATAAATTGCTTCAGCGTGGGGCAACATTTTCCTTCCAAACCAGGCTCCTCGCACATCGGTGCAATAAGCAACAGAAAACATATTTTGTTATACATTGCATATCAAAGTTATTAAAAATTAGTTGTCTGATGTCGATGATGAAGATAAAATGATAATGTTTTGACAAATTTTGTGAAGGAAAAGAAAAAGGATACGGTATTAGATTTATCTAGCATTTGAAGCGTTGAGTCAACATGAAGGTTGCATATGTATTCAAAAATTTAAAACACATCAAACATCAATTTTCAAAACTGTTACTGAATGAGTCCGAGTGTTAGAACGTGGTTCAGACTGATAGCACAGTCATATTAATAAACAAGATACCAATTACAAGTATGCGATCAGCTACATAGGACGAACTTCAACTTACGTATAAGTTAGATAAGAAAAATGTATTAGTGAAAAAACTAGAAAACATAAAGCAACTAAAACTACAGCAATTATTCTTCTAGTTGTGCTAAAAACGAATTTCTGTCGTCATCAACTGATGACATGTTGAGTGAAAAATTCTGAATAAATGTTGCTGTAGATTAAAACTGTCCTTCATATTCTATTATTTAATGCAAATAAGTTATGCAATTATTGCACAATAGTTAATCCAGTATCTTAAAGAGTTCTCTTTTTAAACTGCCTCTTTTAATAATCGT